>JARHVA010004818.1:747500-865000 GCA_037957365.1 Torreya grandis | reverse complement strand
AGATTATACAAAGAAGTTCAACCAAATGGTTCAACCAAAGGGTTCAAAGAAATGGTTCAACCAAAGAAGAAAAAGAGCGTGAACGCGGCCCTTTAAAAAACATTTAATCACCAAACCATTGAACCTTTGAACCATTGAACCTTTGAACCAAAAGAGTTCAAGGTTAAAGGTTCAAAGAGGTTCAAAGCAACTAGTGACATCCCCGTGGACATCAATTTTAGGGTGATGGAATAATCATTGATTTTCAAAATACTTGAGAATAAACTCAGTGACCAGCCAAGAAAGGAGCTAAAGGAGCCATCCAAAAGTGAGAAGATAGCCCCAAGAGCTCAGATCACCAAGGAAAGACAAAACGTGGCAAGGAAAGAGAGAAAAACTATAGGAAATCTAGAAATATCTGTAGGAGAGTTATTTCTAGTAGGTTGGATAGTCCACCTGGTGGACATTAGAGAACATAAACATTCAAAGGCACAACCTATTTTTCTACATTAAGTAAAGGTGAATAGATAGCCGTGTAAGCATCATAAAGAAGACCATACAACCCATGATTAGGAGGAGACATTTGAGATGATTCAAAATGCCAATGTCAAGGCCGATGACCTATTCCAGCATGGCCCTTTCATAGATATTCTATGCACTCAATTCACCATGGGCCATTTTCATGAAAACAAGTGCCCAAGTCTTTCTTGTGATGCTATATATTTTAATCTCTCCTTTTGTATAAGGGAGATCTTTCTATTATTAAAATCGAAGCTTTGGCCAAATTGAAAGGCATTCTTGAGACTTTGAGCTCAGACTATTAATCATATTTTGTTAAGTGAATGAGAAAGCAAGTGACCTTTTAGACTTTGTGTTGAAATAACTTGTGTCATTTAGAAAATTGTTCTTATGTCTTTTACCTAAATATAGTCTTGTCCATTTAATAAAATAAGCAGAAAAAGTGGAAATAAGCTGGAAGATGTCCTAAAGCCAACTATGGGAGACTTTGTGATACCATAATTATCTTCAGTCTATGTTTTGTATAAAGGATACTGGAGAGACTTTGAGCTCTCCTTATCCTTCATAATCTTTCACTCTGTTATAATATGTGGTGGAGACTTTGGGCTAAACTTCATTCTATGGTGTTCTTTATCCTAATTAGTGAGAGAAGAAATGAAATACTTTGTGCTTTCATGGGTTTCTTGTGGTTACAGTTACTACCTAGGAAGTCTTCCTCTAGTTTTCTAAACATCATTTCTGAAAGAAGATAAATTCCTTTAGCAATTACCCTAGAATTTTCCTCTATTTTGTGAACATCATCTCTAAAAAAAGAGAGATGGATGGTATGATTTCACCCTTGTGTGTATTTTCATCTTATATATATATATATATATATACACACACACAAACTATAGTTTATAGGGAACCTCCCCTTGCTGAAAGGAGAGATTTATCTCATTTTGGCTATGGTCACCACACCCATTTTGCCTCATAAATCTCCTTATGCTATGGTTGATGTAACCATTTTGCCATTAGTTAGATGGTGATAAAATATTCACCCAACTCAACTACACCCATATTTTTGGGTTTTGTTCCTACATGCAAATATCTAAAACTCTATATTATGCCTATAATAGTTGATTTATGATACAAACCCTAATCCTCGTTGAAAGGCACGAGCTAAAAAATGTGTTCGTTAGTAGGATAAGTTGGACATCCTCAACACCTAGTTGTGAAGAGAGTTTCCTATATACCAATACTCTAAGGAGGGATCAAGCTTGATGTAGTTCTCCCCACTTAAGTGCTAATACAAGTGCAAGTGATGCTAGAATGATAGTAGTCTTGAATGCCTTGAATGTAATTGAGATTAGAAATCTATAAAATCTAAGATTAAGGTAATTATATATGGTAATATTAAAAATTAGGGCATAATAAGGATTAATATCCTTGATTTTTCTTAACTTATTTCATGTTTGAATAGGTATTTTTCATCTCATTTACATCTAGTGGATAGAGGTCTAAAATTAATATATTTATAGTGTTTTGTAGCTTGTGAGGACAATAAAATATGCTTAGACCAACCCTAGGAGAGTTTTACTTTTGATAATATATTCATTTGGGAAAGATAGGGTAAAGGACATTAACACCATTTTGGGGACACTAACGCCATGTGGCTCTAGTGTCCTTAATGTGGCACTAATATCCAACTAGTAGGTTACTAGGCACAAAGGGATAGGATCTAGAAATGTGGGTCTGAGACTATGTTTTAGCTAATTAAGGATGATTATGGTCTACATAAAGGCTGGAAAAGTGTGATAAATGGCTATAGGATAGGTAGTCTAGGGATAATCTAGGAATAAGTTGTCTCAAGTAGCACTCTTATCACTCAAATACCATTTGTAGGTGATTACATTTTCCCCATTTATGATAGAAATGCAACAAATCAAAATGACTGGTTTAAAGGAAACAGAATCATACCTAGACTTACCTAAGAAGTGAATCTTATGAAGCTAAGTCTAAGTATGTGAAGTTGGGTCTGTATATATGAAGTATGATCCAAATCATGACCTAAATATGAAACATGCATAAATCAATCCTTACTTAAGAGATATCAAAAAAAAAGATGCCATGCTAAATAAAGAAGTAACTAAGTAAAACTAAGTAAAGAGATGAGAAAGAGGAAATGAATAAATACACCTCATTGGGTATGTAAAGTAATGCATGAACCTGGTGACAACCTATGTATGTGTGTATATAATGATCAAATCATTTAATATCTTTGACTAAGATAATATCTTACTTAATTCTCATGTGTGGGTGGCTGAATAACTCAATCTGATTTTGACTCCATCATTTCCTACCCCTACTTGGTGGATCATGACCTATGAATAACTTGAATTGAGCTGGAAGTGTGTCTAACCCTCTCATGTTGGTGGCTCAAGAATTCAAGTAGGCTATGACTCCATAATTTCCCACCCATGTATAGTGGATGCATCTAAAACTAAACTCTCCAAACTACTAGTAATATCTAATTGGGTATATCTAACTATGTATGTCAGCTTTGTAACCACTCAAGTACATTACATAGATCTATGCAACTAAGGAATGCCAACCACTATAGATGGAGTAAGGAATGAAATTTGTGACAACCTAGAATATGATGTCAAGTATGTACAATGTAGAGAATGACATGTATTTTTCCATTCCATTTGATCAAAATAGGTGTAATATAATACCTTAGAGGATCTTTATTTTGAATATAATACCTTGTTTATTGGCTGATAAGTTGTGAAAAAGATATACGAAAATAAGAGAAGGGTCATAGAGGGGTTAATACTCAAACATGGGTGAAAGGGCCTGTTAGACACTAAATACACAAGTGGACACGAGTGCCATGTGGTGATAATGTATTAAAAGTAGCACTAATGTCCTAAGGCTCATAATTAAGAAAAAATCATGGAGGATAGGCTAGGGGCCCCTAGGATCGAGAAAAGGTGAATTGTGATGCTGAGAGTGTCAAAAATAGGAAAAATAAGACAAAAGAAAGATCAAAAGACTCAAGATGACCATGTAAACAAGGACTATAACCATCACTAAGACCCTTATGTGAAATATAAATAAAAGACATATTACTTTTGGTTGCTTGACCAAATTAGGGTGTTTACACATACCTTTTATATTACCTATTTCATTTTTTATGTTTTTAGTATGGTCAACCTATAGAATAACCATGGATAAGTATAGTATATATAGGAGATATTGGTTAGTATTTTATGATCATATTATAAATTTTGCTCTTATTTCATTATTGTGGAGGTTACCCTCTCAAAGTGGATCAATTATATTTATCAAGCATTCTACTTTTCTATCAACTATTGTTGTTGATATATTATCTCTTCTCTCATTTTTGTGATATATTATTTTACTATGTGAACATATAAGTAATTTCATTATAGTCACCCATAAAAATGGAAGGCATAGAATAGGGATCCAAAGATGATAAAATACCATGTGATGAATCCATGTGGTGTGAGGCACCAAAATCTATCACCCATGTGAATATTGGGATGCAACTAAAAAATAGCCTTGCCCTCAGCTTTTCTCTTACTATTGTTTTTAAACATATAAGATTCCTATGCTGATGAACTCTATTTGAATAAATTAGGGAGACTATTTTTATTTTTCTTAAGCATATTTGTTAGTTGGTAAATCTATTTCTTTATACATTTAGTTTCATCATTCCCAATTTTATTATAACTTAGGCATATGTGAGCCTCTCTTCCTTGAGTTTCTAGCCTAAAGAGAAGGTCTCAGATGATTATTTAGACTTAAAATCGGTTTCCTAACTAAAATTTTTGCTCTTGGCCCTTTTTCTATTTCTTCTCCTTATTTTTGGGAGCCTTTTATTTGTCATAACTCTCAATTAATGCATGTGCTTCAAAGGACTTCATAATACACATCTAATTTGCTTATATTTTTCCCATGTCAAGTTGGAAGTAAAATCTTCCAAGGATGACATGGTCCATGTAGATCCAAGGGCACACTTGGTGGTATGGAAGGTATAAATGAAAATATAATAGTTAGAACCCAATTTAACAAATATTTAAATGATTAATTATTTATCTTTTTTATCTATATCACACAATTTCAACTATAACCTAAGTGATTTCAATTAGGTGAATAAGTCCTATATAGTGTCAAAGTTTTTTGAGCTCAAATTGATGAGTTCATTATCCATCTTGTGACCCTTGATTACATCCTACTTACCCAATATTTTTTACAGTATGGTCCAAACATCATTAAGAGTATTTAAAATTCAATGTGAAAGAGGAAGTTGAGAGAAATTGATAGGCATAATAGATTTTAATCCTTGTCACATGTATTAAACCACTTCACCTTCTTTGTATAAGGTTTAGGTTTTTTTTTTGGTACCCATCATGATTTTTTTTAAACCTTTGCTCCTCAAAAAGATTTATATTTTGGTTTTCCACTCATGATAGTTAAACATTGTAAGAAATGAAATTATATTTTTATCTGTAGTGTAGTAAGGAGGTTGTGCAGAACTGATAGTGAAAAAGATACATTAAAATTAAACCCCCTTGAAATTATGGAGGTTCAATTTTACAATTCTTGAGAATAGTTATAACATGTAAATCTCAAAAATATCACACTTCCAAATAAATATTCCCTCAAAGGAGCTGCCTAATAAAAATTATGTGAGTTTGAATTTCTAAAAAGAACTTTACCTTGAAAAAAATAAATTAGGGTGTTCAAAATTTAAACACAATTTTTCAAATCAAATTTAAGACCCTTTGGGTTGGTTATGAGCAAGGTATAATTTCCCATATGACCAGGGGATAAGCCTTAAGATGATTTCCCCCTCATCAATAAATAGTGACACTCGTATCCAATTTAAATTTGGCATGTGCACACACATCATGGCTCCAAAATATTTTTAGAATCCTCCTTAAGTCACCTATGTAGGGATCTGAAGGAGTTTTGTTAGCCATCACAAACATAAGTATCTCTATAATATGTTTGAATGGGAGGAAATTATGACATGTGTTAGAAATGGAGGTAGTTCTGGTAGGTGTCATAATGAGAGGCAAGTCTAACAAGTGTTGAAACTAGTGGTAGTTGTGATAGGTGTTGGAATGGGAGGCAAGTCTAAAAGATGTCAAAAATGGAGGTATATCTGACAAATATCAAAATATTTGTGAGTCTTGTAGCCATCAAAAATGAAATTAAGTTTGACAGATGGTAGAATCATCATCAAATCTATCAAGTGTCAGAATAAGGGGTAGGTCTGACAGAGATTAGGATTCAAGGCAATTATAGAATTTATTATAGTCTAAGGTTTTTTTCCTACATACATGATGAGATTGCAAGCACCATAAATATATTTTTAGAACTTTAAGTTGTTAAAAAAACTCTAATGTACAAGAAACTTTCAAATCCAATACTACAAATAAATACCAAAAAGAACCCACAAAGTTTCTTGAAAAACCTATAAAAACCTAGAAATGATTTTTTCCCTTTTGGTGGACCCTATTGTGTGGATTTGTACAAATTCCAAGAAAATATCACCAAACCCTAAAAAATAAGCCAAAATTGACTGTCACGAAGCTTGGTTGTGTTTACTATTATTTTAAGGGTCTCAACACCTTTTGAGTTTAATGGCTAATGTTGTTTTCTATGAAAAATGACTAAATAAAATATGACCTACAAAAAATGTCTTTTCCCTTATTCTTTCTATAAATATATATCAACAAAGGACCCCATAAGAAGATTAAAATATGAGAGATGGTGAATATACAATATACAAATTCAAACAATGCCATATCTATGACATGCAAGCTAAAAACTCAAGATTTCACAATAGAAGCTATGGTATTCAACAACTAGAATCAATTTGATACCATACCAGAGTGGGCCATAATTGAGGATTGAGAAATAGATAGATATGAATGAAAGAATCTATTTAACATGTAAAATAAATCAAACATGATCAATGAGAATCTTGTCTTTAACAATCAAAGATTGAATTATGAGCATTATGAGCATTTGTCAAAATAGATTTAGGAAAGGTACATTTATAGAGAAGCAAAAAGCTACCAAAAGTGGGTGTGAAAATCAAAATTAGAAAATAGGTTAAGCCATATTCTCCTAATGACTTATTATAACACCTAAGAAAGTTAAACAACATGTGTAAGAAAAACCATATAATTGTATAAAAAAACTACATTAACACCAACCTCAATATGACCTATAAATATTACTTATATGTTGAAAATTCCTATTGGATGATTTGACGCTATAGATAATTGGATAGGATTATTATAAATCATTCTTAATTTAAGGATGGGTCCATATTATGGGTGAGCTCTTTTGATTTATATTTAAATTTTTACTTGTAAAAACACATACAATCACCTAGATATTGTGTTATTTTTTTCAATGTTGCAATGCTCTGATGCTCCAACTCAAGTGCTTGAACTCATCGATGAAACCTTCTTTGATATAATCTAGATCAATATGGTTTATATCCATGTTGAATTGGGTGTACTAGTCCTGAGTGTGGCTACTTAGGGTGGTTTTAAAGAACTAGATCATTGGAATAAATTCCATTACATTCTTGACATGCAAATATTTCTCACAAGCTTACCAATTTCACTATACATCCTCAATCCTAGAATAAATTAAATAGATATTTATGATTTTTCATAGATAATATGAGTGATATATCCTCACAAGTCCCCATTTAAGCCTCCATATTATATAGAGCCACTTATTCTAATAGAGCCTTCCACTGGTTCTACTAGATCCTCCAATAGTTCCAACCACACATCCCTTAAGAGGAGAAGAAAAATTTCTACCAAGTTTCAACTAGAAGAATCATTTCATCTAGGATTTTTCATCTAGAGTCATCACCTCTTTTAAGTGGTGGGTTTTTACACTCACCGGTTGTTAGGGTGGTGTTGTTTATGGATTTTACTCAAACATTATTCCTAATGGCTATGTTTGTTAATATTTTTTCTATTGTGATCATGCATCTAAATAAAATATGTAAAAATTATTATAAATATTTATTCTCTTTGGCTAAAACTTATGAAAACTCTTTCAAATATCTCACTTGTATCCCTAAAAACTATTCAATTGTAATTGTTACACTATCTACTTTTACTTGTCTTCCTGCCTTGATTTCTTTCTCCCATGACTTCTATCCTATAAAATAATTAAAATATATTCATAGATGTGAAATTATCATGTGAGTATCCTGTTTATGTAGGATATTATTTTTTTTCCTTTAGACCTAGTACTATTAATGTCCTCTTATTATTTGAAATAACTCCACACTATTTATTTGCTTACTCATATAATATATCAACTATAAATCCCCTTCCTCATTGTGATATTTTATTTATCATATAACCACCATGTTCCTCTAAATGGCTTACTCTACATTTATGTGTTACTTGCACATGAAACATCCTAGAGTCCCCTTCTTACCCTTTCTTACAGTCAACTCAAGGTCACAACATTGATACCATCATTCATGGAACTCTTTACTTGGATCCACTTCTATTTATTTTCACATTAATATAATATATAATAATTCATTACTAGTTCTTGATTGTCAACTTTATACTATAGTCAACCCCCATGATGTGAGTAAGGGTTTTACTCGTACCCAAGACAATGCAATTAATTATTGTTGAGAAATATTTTCACTCATAATGCCTAATTATTGATAAATTTATGTATTACAGGGATTAAAAATTTCACAAACTTTTATTCTACATAGGAGTACATTATGATTATATATTAAAATATAAATAATTACATCTCATTTGAAAATTGTATCCATGGTGTACGTGAAAAAAATATTTTGGTTCCTAAGGGTTACAAAATTCTCAAAAGTCCATTCTATATCTCGATTAAGTGTTCTAAATTCTTGTTTAAAAAAAAATGATATTCAATCAAATAGTAGGATAGGAAATTATGAAAAGAATCATTTATATATACTATCATAAATATGGGTGCCACACGATACAACAAGACCCACTCCACTTGACACCTCTTGCATTGAAAATTATAGTGTTTTATGGTTAAACTGCTCATTGATATCATTTCAAGTTGGTTTCCAAAACATGTTTCTATGTTTTAGCTCATTATTAGTTTTGGCAGTTAATCTAAAATGTTAGTGTATTTTTTCTTGTGCCATTAAGACCTAGAGATAACATAGTAAAAAAATTTAGTGCTGACATATCAACCACTAACAAAAGCTCACCTAGGGTGGACTATTTTTTCTAAGATATAGTCATGGCTTAGTTAGTTGTAGATAATCAATACAAGATAAATGTAACATAAAAAAGGTTAGAGAAATCAAGAATGAACACTATAATATACAAAAATAGAATATTTCATTATGTATCAACCAATTATATACACTAGCATGAGCAAGAGGTGAGTAATCACATTCTACCATACTATGAATGTTCATACTATATTTATAGTTGCAACCATAATATATCAAAAGGAAATTAATAATTACCCACCCTTGTATCTATTACATCATTATGCGATTAAGTTTGTGGTATGATATTATTTGTATATGCCTCTCTAACCAAAATGAATGCAATGTTGCATTTACAATGTAAGATTAAATAATTCTTATACAAAAATATGCAAAAAATCATGTGGGGCCAACAAATAGTAATTTCAAAAATAGTTGGGAAAGATTTATATAAACATCAATAATCCAACTAGGCATGTCCTTGCCACATGGAAAAATTGCACACTAATGTAGTTTTTTTCTTTCTTTGTTTACACATACAACATTTATTATAACATACTGAGCAGATTTTGTTTAATTGTTGGTCACTATACTTATATTTAATTATTATTTTTGTCTATAATTGTTTCTTTTCACCTTTAGTAACAACTTCTATTCAAACACTATTGGAAAGTTAAAAATATTATGCATATTTTAACTTAAACACTTATTGGAAACAAGTGTCATGTTGTGACTTAAATACATACCTTTCAATAAAATAAATATGATTATTACTATTATAAATTGGTACCATTAATTTACATGTGATAATAGTTATAATAATATATGCTTTGTACCACATAAACTTATATTTGAATGTTATTCACCACTACTTCACCATTCAAGTGAAAACTATAATCAAATAACACTTTTCATTTAAATCTTAACTTTATTCAATATATTTCTCAAAACATTGAGGTTTAATATTTATCAATATAGAGCATCAATATTAAATAACTATAACCATTTTTATTAATAAAGGGTGCATAAACTCAACATTAAGTGTCTATACATGTAAAGGTCTAAATAAGAGTAATTGATCATTAAAAAAATTTCTATAAACTCAACATTAAGTGTCTATACATGTAAAGGTCTAAATAAGAGTAATTGATCATTAAAAAAATTTCTATATCAATGTAATTCTGATTGAGAACAAACTCATTTATTTATATTTTAAGAGAATTAAATTTTAGTGATTAAAAAAAACACATTCTTCATAAATAAAAATTCACCTTATATATATTTATAAAAATTATTATACATAATAAATTTAAGATGTGACTTAAAACAAGTTTATTGATTTGTGGAATATTTTATGTGTACATGGTACACTTTGTCATATGGAAACTAAGTGCACAATGACTATAAGATTCATTTTCCCTATTTTAAGTAGATTTTAAACTTCATTAATAAAATAATTAATATAAGAATGATGTATATTCATTTCAAATAATTTGGTAATAATATTCATCACCCTTTGTGAAAACACATATTTAAGCCACAATAACCACTCATAATTTCTTAAATGTTAAGAAACCTAAATTATTTAAAATTTATTCTCATAATGAGTGATTATATGTACATTGATGATTCCATTTCATAATGAATGTGTCCCTAAAATTAAATAAGTCTTTACACCATAAAAGAAAGAAAAGTGTACTCACATATGAACCAGGTTCATCATAGAGCTTACTAAAGATGATGGTTGTTTACCCAAAAGACTTAAGATTTACCAAAGATTTCATTTAAAATTTTCATTTTGTTTTATTATATATATTTCTAAAAAACTTAAGGTTTAATATTTTAGCAATACAAAGGGTCAATATAAAAGAATTATAACCAATTTTGTTAAGTAAATATGAATACAATGAACATTTAAAAATAAGTCTATATTGATGTTTTGTAAGATGTGTCACAATTTTTCCTCAATTAGAATACCATCACAAATGTTTGAGAGTTGGTAAGATAATTTGTATATATCCTATAAATAGGTATATAACATGTCACTTTGTGGTTTAATAATAAATGACCTAAAAGCATCACCATATGGGAGAACATATTATGAATGTTCTAACACATCTAATGGGAGTTGAAATGGATAAATGAGTTTAATGATATCACTTGTTCTATTTTCCTCTGAATGAGTAGTATAAATTTGATATTTTCACTTATAATACCAAAATTATTTAAGGTTGAAATTTTTGATTCATGTCAAGTTCACCAAAATGTTTTAATTATTTTGGATTAATGTGATATAAATAATATAAAATTAGGAGATAATTCATATTGTTAAAAATATAGTATTTTTAGACACCTAAAAACATCCACCAATGACCTCCAACTAAACTTCAAACCAATTTCTATTAAATATCACAATTTGGCCTAAAAACACTAAAACATGCTAAAATGATTTGAATATATCATATAAAAGTGTCAATGTTGGCCAATGTATACCTAAATAGGGAAATGCATTTTATGAGATAAACAAATTTGATTAGATCATTTCGAGTCAAAATGACATTTTCACACCTAGGTGATCTGGATTGTTTTTTTCTACCAAATTTCTTGCACAAGACACATGGCCTTGTTATTTTGTGTTGGAAACATCCTAAATCATATAATAGATCCAATGCATTTAACATTGCCTTCCAATTCTAATCCAGTCAAATTTTGAGCCAATAATATGACATTTTGACCAATTTGACTAATTTGAGCACCAATTTCCAAGATTTGCACTAAAATTGATAAATCATGTTTATGATTAATTAATTTGAATAAAAAGCTTAAGTTAATTTTCCATGGAACTTGTTCAATGTTTCATGAATGTAAATTGGTTTCTAATATCTGTATCATCAGGTGAGGTCATATATGGGGTGGCATCCACAAGCCTTAATTACAACAAATATTGATTAATCTCTCCCATGCCTCTTTAATGCCTCTCTATTCCAAATATTTATGAGGGCATTTATCTATTTTAGACTCCAAAATTAAATGGATTATAAGCCACACATATTCATCTTGATATGGATGGTTTAGGTTCAATCTAATCAATTGCAAAAATCTATAAATAGAAGGCCTCACACTCATAATTTTAAAGATATCTTGGTGTAAACTTATAATGCCCAAATGATTTCAAAATACATTTGATATAGTGTTATTATGCCAAATTGTTGAGATAATCCACAAGACAAAGTCACAAGCTAAAGCCATAAATCCAATGGTGTCAAGATGAGGCAGAGATATCCAAAGCTCTATTGCTAAAGACCTTTGAATCACAAGCCAATAAAACCACTTTATGAATCATTTGGAAGCTCAAAGGAAGGTGAAATAATGTTTCTTTCATGTTTTAGTTGTTGTTTTCATATTCATGTTTGTTACTAATCTCCCCTGATGAATTACGCTTAAGGTGTTAATTCATTAGTGTGTTATTTTGGATTTTATATTCTATAATAACACGATACTAATATCCCCTTATTTCAATCATATGTTCACAAATTTACACCACATTTATTAAATAAGGAGGTGTTATGTTGCCCAAGTGAAAATCATCTTTTTCTTTGTTCAAATTTGTCATCTAAAAACATTGTGTCATATCATCCATTTTGGTGTAGTTATGCTACCCATTTGAGTCTAGACCATTAGTAAAATTATTATTAAGTCCTTCATTCATAATTTAAATTCCAAATTGCACCTTTATAAGTTCATAAGGTTGATGTGTTAAGTGGGTTTGCCATTTGCACTAAACTTGAGGGAATTTGGGTTCAATTTCCAATTTAGATTGAAGGCCATTTTATACTCAATATCATTGTCATTGGTAGGACTCAAGTCATCTTGTATATCTCTCATGCTTTGAGTCTTAGACCGCATTTCATACTACCTTGCCTACTACAATTCTTTTTGTGCCATAGTAAATCAAGTCTTGAGTCCATTGGATACCACACTTGTACCTTGAAATTTTTGCTAAACATGTTTATGTGCTTGTCACTTGATTGAAATGGGTATCCTTATGCTACCCAAATAATTTATCAATTTTTTCCCTTGAGTTTTTGAAACAAAACATTGATGATCAGATTTAACTAACATCAAATTTAGCATTAGAAGCATAATCAACATCAGATTTAACAAGTTTGTGTCACTTGATTGAACTAACATCATATTTATCATTAGAAGTAGAATCAATAATAGTCTCGATATTGGATTCAGAGCCCCTTGAGTTAGAATCAGAATACATTGATGACTATTAAAATATTAGGATTACATGCTTTGCAGATCAATTTGAATACATTTTTTATCCTTATATGGTTTTTAAGGATGAGTACTTCAGCTTCGACATAAGTTATACTATCTTCTACAAGGATTGTGATGCCTCATCCCATTACATTACCACCAACCAACATAGCCATATTTTTAACATTCCATCTCCCATAAGTGTTGATTAGGACTGACATAATCATACCTTATTGAACTACATCCATGATGACATAGCAGTTGAAGAGCAAGGAGGCCAAAACCACATTCATGTAGAAACATAATAATTTCCTAATGAAACCTTTTCGGAGGCACTAAATGATAATCAAAGTTCAAACTCATCATTTTCTAGTGAAACCTTTTAGAGGTGTTAGAAAACAATCAAAGTCAAAATTCAACATTCCTTAGTCAAACCTTCTCAATGTCATTATGGAATAGTCAATACAACTTCATTGGTGAAAAACTCTTCAAAGTGACAATAACTGAGCACAAAAGTTCTTATCAAAATAAATTCCTATCTACAGCCTAATTAGATGGTAGCTACTCTCAAGCCCAAATGATAGAAGAATCTAGTGGTATTATTAAGAGAATATTCAAAACTCTTTGTCCCTGCCACATACAAAGTTATGCCAAATCTAGAATTGATAACATTGTGTGTGCCTAAAAATATTAATCTTTAGTTATTTTCCAACCATTATACATTCTATTATTATCCAGCATTCCATTTCACAAATAAGCTTATCAATGAACATTTGTCCCTATTTATCATCCATGGCCATACTTTCCTTTGTATAGGTTATGAAGATAACTTTTTTTGAAGCTTGAAGGAAACTGAATCAATGACTAATGAAGCTCACAACAACATCATTGGCATCCAAATTTGTAGCATGTTATTTAGATGAGGTGTGGGATAGCAATTAACATGATTGATTATTTTTTTATATCATTTATTGATTAGGTTTGTACATATCCACTTTAGTAGGAACAATAGAATCATATGCCATTTACCATACCCAGGATAAACACATCTAACAAACAACCATCATCAACCAAAAACATATACCATGCCATTTTTGTATATCTATTTTCCATTGTCACATATCCTTTTTCCATTGTCACATACCTAGCCAATCACCTTACCACTTGGATGCAACCTTCTCACCATTATGATTTTCTATCATCCTATTGTCAGGGATCTTGCTCTACTAGTTAGAACACATATGATTACTTCTCGTATTAGCAACTAAACATGAAATTTAACCAGAATCAATAAGTAACTAGAAATATGAAACAACATAGGAATTGAGAGACAATACACAATTGTATTAATAATCACTCAGAAGAATATACAATAAGGAAGATGCCACTTCTTCCTCCACCTCAAAGGTTCACCACTCCTCAAGACCTTCTTCCCTCTCTCTCTTGGTCACAACAATCAATTCCAATACAGAATTGATGTTCACCTCTCCAACCAGTCAGTAACACGCTGCCAGTTCACCAAGTACACAACCGTACTCCAAGTAGATCTCCTACTCTCTGTTGCTACCTGCAAATAACTAGACCTTACTCACCATTGTAGATCTCCTATAGAAAGTCATGCCCACATGCTAACCAAGATCATACACCCACGAAGAACCCTTCTGATTCTCCAATCTAGCACCCACCTTGGTACTGTGGCACTAGGAGGAACACACCATTACTCTCTTCTCTCTGAAGGAGCTTATTGCTCTCTTACTCACTAGCTACAAGTTTACAATATAGCCCATGAGTCCATATATAGATCTCATGCTTACAATAATTAGACTAACCTAATTACAATAATTAGACTCGCAACTTAAGACTACGACTAGCCTTCAACATGCAAACTAACAGTCTTAAAATAGACTCTCCTTGATTCATCATGCAAACTGCCTGTTCTCGCACAGGCTGCTGATGTCGGCTCCTCCATGACCAATGTCAGCCGACTGGTGACCGACGCTGGTTGCTTCCTCTTTGCTGTCTAACCGACGTCAGTTGATCAGATCGATGCCATTTTTCCTGCAACTGATTCTGCAACTCCCCGCAACTCTGCATCCTCCGTAACTTCTCTTATTTGCATCCTGGTGAAGCTTTTAGCTCCACAACATAACAATCTCCCACTTGGAGATAAATAGCTACACTTGTACTTGTACCTGTACACCGTCTAAATTATTCCTTGGCTTGTATTCCTCTTTAAGATCAACCCTAAAGACCAACCACCACTCACCCTATGATGCTACACCTGTCATTCAAGTAACCTACCACATCCGAACCTACATATTCATGTAGTGAAGAACTTGACCCTGCATAACAAGAATCCCTGCTACTATTCCCACTGAACTGCCCTTCAGTACTCCTTCCTTGAATTGGCTCCATACTTTCTGACAACCCCAACTGCTTGGGAAAACAACTCAAGTCTACACTAGACCTCATGTGATTTTGAACCCTGTTTCAAGCTAAGCTTGAACTATCCAGCCCTTGGTGTGCTTTCAGATTCTGCATCATGAACCCCGCCAACACAGTCTTCACATCAGCTCCCACTGGAGATCACATCTCCATGTCTCTTATGCCAAAGAATTTTTCTGCTACAAATTCTTCATGACACGCCTCTGAACTAACCTTACCCTTAGCTCAGAAAATCCCTATATGTACAAACCTGCTAGCAAATCACCAACATACAGTAACAAGATAATGTTGCGACCATCATCTACCTGGTAAGATAAAACCACAATAGTTACACTGACATTGACTGAAGCCATGCTTAATCATCCACCTGTCAATACCTGTACCACTATCTGGCAGCTTCTTCAAGACCATATTCCTTGGCCTTCTGTCTCTTGTATCCATCCACTCTCTTCTTTAACTTGGGAATCCATTCTGTCTCTCAGTGCTTACTTCTAGCTGACAACTTTACCAATAGATACCTATTTGGTTCTTCTCCAAGGACACACTCCTCATCCATGCCAAGCTCCCACTATATCTAGACTCTACCTGCATTGCTTCTTCCATCTCCTTGGTTCTTGACTATCAAAAAAGCAATATAAAGATGGTGAACAATGAATATGAGGTTCACTTACCCTTTTTGACCTTGACAAGAGCATTTGAGACTTGCTGTCTGCCCACTATTCGTACCAGTGACTGATCTTAGCCATCTCCCAGTTTGTTCTTGATCGATGTCGGCTCCCTGTACTAGCCTGACTGCCGATGTCATTTCCCTGGCCGACGGCGGTGTCCCGCCTACCGACGTCAGTTTCTTAATGACTGACGTCGGTCTTCTTGTTGCCGACGTTAATTACTTTGTGACCGATGCTGGTACTTGTGTTCATCTATGAGTGATAACTTTTTACCCACAAGCTCTCCATGGATCAAAATCCCAATCAAATCAACCCTGCTCTGCTCAGAATAATTTAGTTTCCTCACCTGATCTCTGTCTGTCATCTCCTCCATGAACACCAAGGCTTTTTAGTTATTTAGCTTGTCAAAGACATCTGACCTCCGCTTCAAAACCTACATTCTCCTCCTACATATGTGACCAAGCCCATGAAGCCACATCTCTGCAACAGAAGGTGAATCAGCAATATAAGTAGATAGATAAAGGATACCTACTTTCTTACCACCATCTAATTCAAGTGTATCCACTGTGAGAGTTACAGTGCATCTCTCATCACCCAAATTTCTTGAAGAAATTAGACTCATCTCTAAGACTGGTACCTGCATGACTTCCTTCAACCACTGTGTGTCATCCGCCTGTAATTTTAGCTTCACTTCCCCTTCCTCAATCATCTAACAAGGCTCTCCAACCCCTAAATAAATCTCTCCAAGGTCTCCAAAGACATACCCATGAAAAGATGCTCTATTTTGGGCTGCATGGAAAGAGGCAAAAGAATCTGTAAACAAAGATTCCACTTTATCCAGAACATCCTGTGTGATATTCCCTGTAACATATGCTTCCACAAGCTGATCTGCTACCAACCAACGATCTCTTTTTACCTGCCCTTTCTTTCCATCAATCAGACCATTCATGCTATTCAGTTTCTCCATTCGTAGCTTACTTTCTTCTGCCATTGCTATACTCCCACTCAATTTGAAACCCCTGTGAGTGACCTGTAATCAAAAACACTACCAGATCTAAACCACCTGTTAGTCAACCCAACCAAAAGCTCTGATACCACTTGTTGGTATCAGCTCTTGAACCTACAACCAAGGCTCTGATACCACTTGTCAGGGATCTTGCTCTACCAATTAGAGCACATATGATTACTTCTCGTATTAGCAACTAAACACAAAATTTAACCAAAATCAATAAGTAACTAGAAATATGAAACAACATAGGAATTGAGAGACAATACACAATTGTATTAATAATCACTCAGAAGAATATACAATAAGGAAGATGCCACTTCTTCCTCCACCTCAAAGGTTCACCACTCCTCAAGACCTTCTTCCCTCTCTCTCTTGGTCACAAAAATCAATTCCAATATAGAATTGATGTTCACCTCTCCAACCAGTTAGTAACACGCTGCCAGTTCACCAAGTACACAACCATACTCCAAGTAGATCTCCTGCTCTCTGTTGCTACCTATAAATAAATAGACCTTACTCACCATTGTAGATTTCCTATAGAAAGTCATGTCCACTTGCTGACCAAGATCATACACCCACAAATAACCCTTCTGATTCTCTAATCTAGCACCCACCTTGGTACTGTGGCACTAGGAGGAACGCACCATTACTCTCTTCTCTTTGAAGGAGCTTATTGCTCTCTTACTCACTAGTTACAAGTTTACAATACTACCCATGAGTCCATATATAGATCTCATGCTTACAATAATTAGACTAACCTAATTACAATAATTAGACTTGCAACTCAAGACTATGACTAGCCTTCAACATGTAAACTAACAGTCTTAAAATAGACTCTCCCAAATTTGTCATGCAAACTGCCTGTTCTCGCATAGGCTGCCGACATCGACTCCTCCATGATCGATGTCGACCGACTGGTGACCAACGTCGGTTGCTTCCTCTTTGCTGTTTGACCAATGTCGGTTGATCAGACTGATGCTATTTTTCCTGCAACTGATTCTGCAACTCCCCACAACTCTGCATCCTCCGTAACTTCTCCTGTTTGCATCCTGGTGAAGCTTTTAGCTCCACAACATAACACCTATAATTCTACCAGCCTATCACTATCCTATCACTTATCCATCCTTATACTCCATTTTATCAACCAAAACATGTTTTGATCTACCTATCGTATCCCATTTGACCTTGGTTCATCTATTGATTTCATGTTTTCAACATAGAGAATCAGATCAATTTCAGTAGTTGTTTCAAGAATTTTAGATAGAGGCAATATTTTTGAGCAATAGGATAGAAGTTTTAGTAGTTTCATCCTTCATTTATCATTCCCATGTTACCATGCTTGTTTATGTGAGCCTGATTATATCTGCCTACATGGGAAAACCAGTGTTTTACCAATCTTGCTACTAATTATAACCACCTATGGGTAAATTAGTATCATTGATCTATAAACGTTATTTCCTAGTTATAACCACTTATGAGAAAACTAGGGACAACACTTGTTTATTCTACATTGACCACACCAACTAGCCATTTCCTATGTCATACTATCATATTCCTCCTTTGAAAGGTGGAACTACTATGAACTAGGGCCATTTTGGGACTATGTTGGTCGGATTTGATTCATGTTGAGGATAACTCAGTCACATTTTGCCATCATGCTCTCACCATTTTACAAGCATCAATTGAAGTTTTCCATGCTCTCATTGTTTTGTGGGCTTGAAATGTTTAGTATCTCATAATTCCTAATCAGGTTGAGATGCTCAAAATTCCAAAAACATTCATAAAGTGTCAAAAATACAAAAAACATTTGCCCTGTCTAAGCCTAGTTCATCATCCTCAAACCATCTTACTAGGGCATATCCATTGTTAGGATGATTTATATTACTTTTGTTTTCAGGTTTTCTATTTATTTGTTTGTTTGTTTGTGCTCTTGTTTGTTTGTTTAATTTTAGCACAGTTGCCTTGACTCAGTTTATATGTGTTTATTGGGTGATTCCTTACACATTATTATTGAGTCCATCCATACTCATATGCCAACATTTTCATCATGGTTTTTATCATTGGTGCATTATTTTTAATTGTTTATTTGATCAGGAGTCAGCCCTTATGCACCTTTTAGCCCATTCCTCATGGTGTTTTATCATGATGTCTACCATCACATGCTATAGAAAAAATAACCTTTAATAAGGTATACAAGCAATGGATACACATAAGTTTCTATTTGGTATTTTGGTAAATCCTTCCACCCATCTTGATAAAATTAAATGAATTACCATTCTAGTTGTATTATTGCTAAATAAGTAAGAGCACCTCCCCATTAGTAGGTACAACTAAATATTTTATATTGATCAATCTCATTCTTCTATCCATCTCTTTCATCACTTTGCATCCTTGTATACTTGGTTTTTAATGGCTTCTTTAGTCATTAGACCATCACATCTACATTTTCACCCACTCATATTTAATCTATACAATAGGTTCTATCCTTGATTTATTCATGTTGATATATCCTAACTGGGGCACAACCATATCAAACATCATCTTTAGTTAATCTAGGTCCTATTAATGATTATAACTACCTATGGGTAAATAATCATTTTGAATTTTATTATTTATTATAACCACCTTTGGGAAAATCAATACCCTTTTAAATCAATGCATACAAGAATTTTATCATTTCGATTAATCTCACCCATAGGTTAATTCCACTTTTTTTCTTGCTTATTTTTGAGGGACCATCCATCAAATAAATCTGGTGGCCACTCCCTCAAGGGGCATACTAGGCTTCCTAAACACCATTTGGAGCTTTTTCTTCAATCATCATCTTCTTTTTGGCACATTGGACATTTATCATTATTTGAGAAGACATTTCTATGCCTATGGTTTTCAAATTCTTCCCAAATACAGGAAAATTGTAGACATGTAAAAGTGACCACCAATGACCTCCAAACAAACTTTAGACCAATTTCTATAAAATATCACAATTTGGCCTAAAAACACTAAAACACGCTAAATTTATTTAAATATGCCATATACAAATGCCAATTTTAGCCAATGTATCCCTAAATGGGGCAATGCATTTTATGAGATAGCTAACTTTGATCAGATCATTTTGAGTCAAAATGACATTTTTACACCTATGTGCTTTAGATTTCTCTTTTCTACCAAATTTATTACATGAGATGTGCACCCTTGTATTTTGTGTTGGAAACATCCTAAATAGGATAACAGATCCAACACATCTAACATCACCTTATAATTTCAATCCAATCAAATTACAAGCCAATAATATGACATTTTGACCAATTTGATTAATTTGAGTGCCAATTTCCAAGATTTGCACTAAAATTGATAAATCATGTTTAAGACTAATTAATTTGAATCATTATATTAAGTTAATTTTCCATGGAACTTGTTTAATATTTCATTAATGGACATTGCTTTCTAATATTTGCATCATCAAGTGAGGTTATTAATGGGGTGGTATCTACAAGCCTTAATTGCAACAAATATTTGATTAATACTTCGCATGACTCTTTAATGCCTCTCTATCCCAAATATTTATGAGGGAATTTATTAATTTTATCCTCTAAAATTTAATGGATTATTAGCCACACATCTTCATCTTGAGATGGATGGTTCAAGTTTATTTTGATCAATTACAAAAATCCATAAATAGAAGGCCTCACACTCATAATTTTAAAGTTATCTTGGTGTAAACATATGATGCCCAAATGATTTAAAAATCATTTTTATATATTGTTATTATGCTAAATTGTTGAGATAAGCCACAAGCCAAAGCCACAAATCCAATGGTGCCAAGAGGAGGTGGGGATATCCAAAGCTCCATTGTTAAAGGCATTTAAAGCACAAGCTAAACAAGCCACTCTTTGAATGATTTGAAAGATTCAAGAAAGGTGAAGGAATGCTTGTTTCATGTTTTAGTTGTTGTTTTCATATGCATGTTTGTTACTTATCTCCCCCTATTAATTAGGCTTAAGGTGTTAGTTCATTAGTGTGTTATTTTGGATTTGATTTCCTATACTAACATGATATTAATCTCCCTTTATTGGAATCTTATGTTCACAATAGTAATACCCTAATTTGAATTGAGATGTGGATATATTCATATTACACTCAGATAATTTTAAATTAAAAGCATAATATGGTATAAATGTATTTATATTATTTTACCCACAATAATCATCACTAATTATTAATATATTTTTCATATGCTATGTCACTGCTTAGATGAGAAAATTTTAGCTTAAACCCTACCTATATAATGCATGTAACATTATGATCCCTATAATGACCTATATTGTTGTGTATCTACTACAATGCCTATATGTGTTTTTTATGTTTGAAAATATTTAGACCTCTAATCGTGCACTTGTAGATGCTTCTTGTGTGCATGTTTAGCTTTAATATTTTGTGTTAATCTTTTTTTTCATTATCTTTCCATTGAAAAAATAGTTGTGATTTAAACCAAAAGATGATCCTTGAAAGAGGGATTATTATTTATGTTGGATAACCCCAACCATTTCCCACTTAGTGATTAAAAATTCCCTATGTTCTAATACTATAAATAGGGATCAAAACAAGCAACTGAGAAGGAAGGTATCAAAGTAGGATATAAATAGGATTATCAGTCACTCAATGTAGGTTTTAGATCTATGTGCATGCCCAGACAATAATGTCAACTTCATGTTATTAATTTATACCTCTATGTTCAAAACTAGATTGTCTTTTATGTATTTGTATAGGTAAGTGAGTTTATTCCTCCTTCATCTTTATGTGCGATCTTGAGGTCTGCCCATATGTATGACACCCAAAAATACATATCCTTCATCTAAAAATGTATATCCACTTGTGAGGGGATAAAACCTACAAAAACTTTGGAATTTTAATGCACTGAGCTAACCCCATAACCCCCTTTGATTATTAATGGTTACCTATGTATCCAATAATTTGAATAGGGAAATCAAACCAGACATAGTTATTACCCTTAGTGTGAATGTAAAATTGTGTTCCTTCTCTATATGAAAGCATATAATATTTTATATTTCAAAACTTAACAATGTTTGATATTCATTTGGATTGGTATACTTTAGACATGGTTAATGACTAATCTTGGTGATTGATTTATAAAATGGGATGAATAGGGTATTTTTTATTAATGTGAATTAGTGTATAGGTGCTTGATAGATAGGTGCCAAAAGTATAATAAGTGTATATTTTATTTGTATTAATATTCATCTACATAGGTATTTTATAACACAAATTTCATGATAGGAAGATGGAGTAATCCATATGAATGATTTGATTTTAAAATTTTATAGTTGTTGGGTGAAGGAAAAAATTATCATATTTGGTTGGTCAGTAATGTTTGGATGATACTGACTAAATCTAACATTATTATCTAGTATATATGAACACTAATATAATGATATAGATATGTCTAAGATCACATTCACCATTATTTCCTTCATGTGGGGAGAGTCCATTTATGTAGTCCTTAGGTTTGGAAGTATACACCTCATATCCCCTTCTTCATGTCTAGTTTCACATGTTGGATAAATTTTCTAAAATTTTATCCATCTCACCATTTCGAGCCTTGAGGCTATACTCAATATGATAATATACACAATACCTTACCACTTCCAACCCAGTGTAGCCTCTAAATATTCCTTTTGTGTGTAAAATTCTTGTTGGATGAGATCATACTACAAATAAGTAGATGAACTTATGATAAACCATTCTTGGTGTAAGGATGGGTCAATATTATGGGTGAGATCTATTGATATATATTTAAATCATTGATCATGGGTAAGTGAACAAAGTTGGGGGACAAAAAGTGGCCTACTTGTGGAAATGATTTTATTGAAATTTTAGAAATCTAAACTTCTTTAGATAATTTGAGATATCTACACTCCAAATTTAAAGATGGTGTAACAACATGAAATGTAGAATTTTGAGTATATTTTCCAAAACACTAATTTTTTTAAGAAAATAGATTAGATAGATGGCTGTGTGGTGCATCATTTTTTTGAGTAGTGTTTAATATTTTTTGAAACACTTCATTGAAAATTTAGATAAGAACTTCTAGCTTGTGACCTATATTTTTTTTAATATTTTTTCAATGAATACTTGTTTTTAATGAATTTTTCAAGTAAATAGATCCTAAAAACTAACAATAAATGGATAGCCATCCATACAACATGCCTAACTACCTCAAAAAAAATGAAAATTAGTTTTTTAAAAATGTGTGTCGAATCAGGTTTAGTTTATGACCATATAACTTGTTTCGCACTTGGATCATTGAAATAAAAATTAAATGAACATGTATAGACATGTATGTTTATGGCATGTAGTGGATTTAAAAGGTATATTTAGAAATCAACATAGTTTAAAGATTTAAATTAGAACAAAAATTATAAAAATCATATTTTTGGAAAGAGGAGAGCATGTTCATCATGATGGTATTAAGTTTTTGAATTTTACTATTAAAATTCATAGTGTTTTTGGAAATTGAAATTGAATTTTATTATTTTTTATCATAACTATTAGACTCGACTGTAGATTGATATTTCCAATACTTTGGCTAAGGAATCCAAAATATTCTCAAGCCAAAAGGTGTGATATTTGAATTCAAATTCAAATAGTGTGATCACGTTAATGTATAACATGATTGTGTTAATAGATAATGTGATCATGTTATTTTATAAAGCGATCATGTTAATAGATAACGTGATCACATTATTATATAATGCAATCAAATTATTGTATAATGTGATCACATTATTATATAACATGATCACATTAATAGATAGCATGATTGTATTATTATAAAAGCAATAACAAGATCGTAATACTATTGTTTTGCACCTTAAAGAAATGAACATGTAGACATATTAAACATTGGTTAATAGGTAATGTGATCATGTTATTATAAAATCAATAACATGATCATCTCCCTATTATTTTTCACATAAAAACATGTGTACATGCACATGAAGCCATATTTGGGTAGAAGCTTATATTTATTACTCTAAGAAACTAGGGTTACATTGATATTGTTACATTTATTTCATTATACTTTAAATTTATTTTAGAACATATAAAAAATTAGGGTTACTATGCATCTGATAGATTTGCTCTCATATTTGAATGTCTTATGATGGGGAAAATAGTTTTTTAAAATCCAGTCTAGATAGTACTTAGACATTTTCAAGGTATAAGTATTAAACCTATAGATTTTAGTACATAAATTTTGTAATTGATATCCATTTTTGGTAAACATATAGTCATTTTTTAGGTTTTTGTGCCAATCTAATTGATTCCTAGAATTTATAAGAGTCTTAGGTTTGTCAAAATTGAAGTTTGAAAACTACTCAGTTTGAACTTGACCAAAGTTGTGTGATTGGGGTAGTGTAGGTCACATTAATGACCTACACACATCAAAAAACCACTTTGTGTTAATTTAACTTGTTCATCCCTCCCTCATCCTTGATCACTTCTTATTCATCCCTCACTACCCATAATCACTCTCTCATCATTCCTCATTATCCTTAATAACTCCCTCATCGACCCTCACTATCCATAGTCATCTCTAATCATTACCTTATCATCCATAACCACTCCTCCATTGACCCTCACTATCCCCCCATCATCCCCCATCATTCCCTCCCCATCCTTAATCATCCTTAATCACTCTTTCCTCATCCCTCATCATCTCTATTCACTTCCTCATCCCTATTCACTCCCTCCTCATCCCTAATTACTCCCTCATTAACCTTTATTATCCCTCATCATCTTTAATCACATGGATCTATCATCCTTAATCACTCCTTTATTGACTATCACCATCCCTCATCATATTTAATCACTCCCTTCTAATCCTTCATAATTTATAATCAATATTTCCCCATCCCTCATCATCGTTAATCACTCCCTTATTGACCCTCACCATCCCTCACCATCCCTAATTTCTACCTCATCATCCAACATAAGTATATACTCTAAATATATCTTTGATTCTAATAATATGTTGTTTAATCCATTATAATATAAATTAGCTCTTTTTTAGGACTTGTTGTGTTGTCAATACCCATTTATGATAGTCAGTTTTATTAGTGAATGAATTGGATGATCTTCAAAATTTATACTCAAGTAACATAAGTACTAACACAAAATAGACTCTAAATTTTAGCTCATGCAATTATCTTTATTGTACAACACACTAGATGATACTTTATTTGGTTGACCTTTGGTAGCTTGGTTTAAAAGATAAAAATTAAACACAAATCTCTTGTATAATTTTATAATTATAAGAATATTTGAATCAAATTCAAAGTTATTTGGTGTTTCCCATTCCTATATGACTTGAATCTTTTTCAGGTTCACACATGTACTCCTTGTGTGTGTAATGTATCCCAAATATTTTATATCTTGCATGAAAAATGAACATTTATTCATGTTATCATAAAAATATGTTTCTATAAAATGTGAAACACTAGTTTAGCATGGTGTAGATATTCATCTCATGTTTTATAAAGATTAATATGTCATCAAGGTAGATTAAAAAAATGACATAGGTAAAAGGTGTTGAGTATTTCCATTGATGTCAAAGGTGCATCTTGTATGAGGTTGATGTTAAAGGTGACTAAGCCTAGTTGTCAATGTGTTGATGTGACAAGAGGCATTGAGAGAGTGTTATCATTGAAGGATGCTTTCATGAAAGAGAATTTAAATTAAACTATTTTCTTATGTTTTCATGAAGGAACAAGTCATTGATGTCAAAGTTGCATAGGAAGCCTAGTCATGAGCCTAACCATGAGCCTAGTCATGACATGAAGAGGTATGTGCATAAAAAAGAGTGAAAACATGAATGAAAGGTTGTTTAACATTGTTTGAACATGAAATAAAAACATTTAAGCATTCATGAGAGTTTTAGAGTGAGCATATAAGGGTAAGACCTTTAGACTAAGCCTACACCTAGACCTCTCTTAGATATTGCCTAGCCTAATGAGGTATGAAGATCAGATTTCAAGGTAATTATAAATATGTGAGAATGAAATAATGTAAGACAAGTTTTTTAAATAATTTTCATAAATTTTGAGGTCATGATTTGAATAAAATTTCATGAAATAATATTTTAGGTCTTCTCAAGTTCAAAGAATGAGGTCTCAAGACTTGAACAACACTTTCAGACATTCATTGGCATGTGTAACCTCTACATGGGAACCTAAGATATTAATGAGAGATGGGGAAGGGTTATAGATAATATCTATATGAATTGGTTTTATAGGTAAAGGGTGGTCCTTTATTAACCATCATTAACACCAAAATCTATGTTAAACCTCCCTAAAGCCCTAATAAGGACCTGGTGTGAAAGATCTTGTTCAAATCAGCTTAGAATGGATTTAAATTCCTATAAAATCTATTAAATAATATATTCAACTCTCCCAAGTACCTTTAGGTGGTAGTGGTTAGTTAGATGGGAGAGAAAATGTGCATATATAGGTTTATTTATCATAAAATTATTATATCTCTCAAAAGTTGTATTAGTCAAGAAGAAAAAATGAATTGAAGAAGAAGATAGAGACTCATACTACATGTGAATTATGGTTTATATAAAATTTATATCCTTTAAGTGTGCTAATTTATTCATCCAAGTTAGTTAGTCATAGACATACCTAATGGTGTGAATAATGAAAAACCTAGGCAAAGATGAGAAGATGGATTTGAGGCTCTGAGCATGTCATATTAGTGTAACTAAGTTATTGAGGAGTTTATTTATGAATTTTAAGTCATGTTAATTTTTGGAATAAATTTTGGAGGTTAGTGATTATGGTAAAAAGTTTCTCACAAGTTGACCTGTCTGGTTCAAATAAGACTGTGTGATATAGGGTCAAGAAATTGGTCTATAAGACCAATATTTTCCATTAGACCATATGAAACTTCTATATAATAATGGTTTGGAGATTTCATAGGACCATTTATATGCATCAAAAGTCATGAAAAATGTCTACACATTTAGGTCTACATGAGGCCTAAAAGAGAAATATGACCTAGTTAAGTTGATGTAGACCAAAAGGGGTCCAAAGTTCATTTGAACCATGTTAATAAAGTGTTATATGACCTATTATGTGTCTAAACTAAAATTTTTAAGGTGTATGTATAAATAAGTGGTGTGTAATGATGAGTATTGTGTATATATAAGGCAATTTAGGCCTATTTTGAAGTAAGCAATATAAGAAAATAAAATATTGCTTGGGAGAGTAGAAGGATGTATTGGAATGAGACCATAGTAGTAGAAAAAATATGTGGTGATCAAAATTGATGAGATGGTTGAGTTGTTTTTGAGTCACTTAAGGAGTTGGTGATTCCTTGCAAGTGGGTGCTTGCTAAAGTCTAGTCAAGTAGGTGCTTGACTTCATTAGGATTGGTGTACCAAGTTGAGTTGGGGATCAATAGAATTTTCTATTTTGTTTTATAATATTTTAGTCCTTTTGCACATATCACATTGAGTTTTCTTCCCCTTGATGGTTTCCCACTCATATGTTTGTTTTCTTATGTTAAGCTCATGTGAATGACTCTTTATGCATTTTTATATCATTATATTGCTTTGATGGTTCAAGGAATGTTAAAGTACATGTGAAAGAAAATTTTAAACACTAATTCACCCCACTCTCTCTTAGTGATTTTTCTTCCAACAAAGGGCTTGAGGATGTTTTTCAACATCTCAATAAATGAATTTGCTACATGAGCTAACCTGAAAGGCATAACCAACTAGTAAATAAATCCTTTTTATTAATATGAATATATTACAAATGTATAGAGTTTCAACATGAATATAATGATACTCAAACTTAAGATCAATTTTGGAAAAGAATTCTACACTATGGATATGGAATAAAAATGCCGTAATATTTAGATGAGGATAATAGTTCTTCACTTTAATATTGTTAATTTTTTTAATTGATTCACAACTTTGGCACAGACACAATTGGGATTATACAAATCAATGATTTGGGCATGATGTGTCCATTATCCATGATTTCATGGATATACCACTTGATCTATTCATTATCTAGAAATGATATGTTGTATAAAGAGGTTTGAGGTAGAGGTAGTTAAGGGATAAAATCAATAGTATTATTTAATGTACAGTATGTAGGAGCTTATTTAGGTGACTAAAATATATCCTTGTATTCATCTAGTTTATGGTTCAATGATTTTGTCTTTATTATTATTGGATAAACCAGACTATGATCTGGTGACATAAGGATGTTATTAAATTTTCTTCTTACCACCAAGAGTATACTTCTTACTGTAACTAACAAGATTCTTGCACTTCTTGGCACTAATGAATGAAAGTTATGAACTAACTATGATATATGGTATTTTAGACAATGATAATATATCACAAAATTTGAGGGATTTACTTCATAGACTACATGTAAATTATAAATATATGGTTGACCACATGTAAAACATCACACACCTCTAATGATGAGATGTCACAAAGGATTATATCTTTAAAAGTTTTATTTTGTACACCAAGTGACACTACTAGGTGATCCATTTCTCAAGGCCTACTACTAGACCTTACACTAGCATATGTTTATGGATGATGTATACATATCAAGTTTAATTTTTTAAAATATGCTTTAAGAGAAATTAAATTCTTTTGAATTTCGGTGGAAATGATGAAGTGTATTGGCTCACCATTGATATACATTTGTTAATAAAACAATATTTTTAATTCATATAATATCTTGTTGAGGGAAGTAGATATATTTTTAGTACCGACTATATCATTGGGATCATAATATATTATCTACTTACCTTTTTATAGTTCTAGATAACTTTTAACCACTTATTGAGATGTGAAATTGGAGAGCTCATAGTGTGACACTCTTCATTGGATTGAATATTGAAGTTATGAATTAGGTGCCACTTTCCAATCTTGGACTACTTATTCTAATCATTTGAAAATTATTTTCCACTCCCTGTTAAGATGATTCAATCAATAGACATACAAATAAAATTCCTTCAATGTAATATTTCAGATCATAAAATGTCCTCATATGGAAAGTAATTGATTGGTTTCAGTGAATCACATAGCTTAGTGATCCTCATGTATTTATTACCCATTTTTTGTGCTATGGTGGTTTTACTTTCTTCTCTTTTTCTAGAAGATTTTCAATTATAAATTACATCATTTTTAATATGATCATATTTTTTCATAGGTGTTAAATATTTACGTTTCAAATTTGCCTCCACATCATTTTGATCACTATGTCTTATATTTTATGCTAACACTCAACTCTACACTTGTATCTCCTAGGATTATTAAACCCCAACAAAATACCACAATCAAGGTATTGGATGGAGTGATTAAGGATGAGGAGGGATGAGGAGGAATTTAGTAGAGATGATGAGGGAGTCAATAGGGATGATTAGGGATGGTGATGGTCAATGAGGGAGTGATTAGGGAAGATGAGGGAGAGATTAGGGATGATGAGGGATGGTGAGGGTTAATGAGTGAGTGATTAGGGGTAATGAGGGATGAGGATGGAGTGATTAGAGATGATGAGGTATGATTAAGTAGTTATTAGGGATGATGAGGGATGGTGAGGGTCAATGAGGGAGTGATTAGGAATGATGATTGAGTGATTATAAATGATGAATAATGGTGATGGTCAATAAGGGAGTGATTAGGGATGATAAAACAATGATTAAAGATGATGAGAGAGTGATTAGGGATGATGAGGGATGGTGAGACCTAATGAATGAGTGATGAGGGACAATGAATGATTGATTAAAGATGATGAGGGATGGTGAAGGTCAATGAGGGAGTGATGCGAGATAAGGAGGGATGATGAGTGAGTGATTTGGGATGATAAGGGATAGTGAGGGTTGATAAAAGAGTAATTAGGGATGATGGAGTGATTATAGATGAATAAGGATAGTAAGGGTTAATGAGGGAGTGATCAAGGACAATGAGGAATGATGAGAGAGTGATTAGGGGTGATGAGGCAAGAGTAAAAAGTGATCAGGGATGAGGGAGGGATTATGAACAAGTTAAATTAACACAAAATGGTCATTTGATGTGTGCATGTCATCAATGTGATCTATGCTACCCTAACCATGCCACTTTACATCAATTTCAAATTGAGTGGTTTGAAAATTTTAATTTTGAGAAACCTAAGACTTAAAAATGCTAAGAATCGATCTAGGAGGAACAAAAACCCAAAAAATGTCTATGTTTACCAAAAATGGACATCAAATGCAAAAATTGTGTCCTGAAATCCCTAGGTTTAATACTTATACCTAAAAATGCCTAAGTACCAACCAGATTGGATTTTGAAAAACTATTTTCCACATCTTGAGGCATACAACTATGAGACCAACTATATCAGATGTAGAGTGACCCTAACTTCTTATATTTACTAAAATAAATTTAAATTATAATGAAATAAATGTAAACTTATACTTGACATTCATAATGGTAAATATAAGATTCTACCCAAAGTTGGATTCATGTGCATGTCCACATGGTTTTATGTGTAAAATAATAGGGACATGATCATGTTATTAGTTTAATAGTAACATGATCACATTATCTATTAATCAGTATTCACTCCATCTACATGTTCACTACTTTAATGTGTAAAAAAATATTAATACAATCAAATTATTATTTTTAAAATAACATGATCATGTTATCTATTACTTTGATTACATTATCTATTAATGCGATCACATTATCTATTAACTTGATCATGCTATCTATTAATATGATCACATTATACATTAATGTAATCATGTAATGGCTCAGTAATTTTGAAACCATAATTTAAATAATGCAATCATGTTATGCCAATAACATGATCATGTTATTTAATAATATGATCACATTATGGAAAATGTCCATGGAATTTTCCCCCAAATCTATGCACTTACTCTCATATAAATACATATAATCACATATAGGTTTTGATATTTTCTTCAATGTTGTAATATTTTGATGCGCCAACTTAGGGTGCCTGAACTCATCCATAAAACCTTAATTGAATTAATCTAGATCATTGTGGGTTATAAATAAGTTGAACTAGGTGTATCAGTCTTAACTATGGCCTCTTAGGATGGTTGTAAATAACTATATTTTTAAAATAGGATACCTTACATTATTGAGATGCCAAGCTATCTCATAATCCTATTAATTTTATGTTACATCCTCTATCCTAGAAACCATTTCAATAGATAGTTGTGATGGATCATAAATAATGGTAGTGATGGGCCCTTACAAGTCCCTTTTTTTCCCTCATCCATATCCTATAGAGAAACATACTCCATCAGACCTACTAAATCTATCACCTATTCTATCCTATCCTCCACCAATTCTATTGGAGCCTCCACCAATTCCACCCACGCATCCCTTAGGAAGAGGGGAAATGTTTCAACCACTTCCACCAAATGAATCATTTCCTCTTATGATTTATCCTCTAAATTTGTCACCTCCTCTAATTAGTGGGTTGTTAGACTCGATAGTTGTGAAACTGGTATTATTTGTGGAGTTTCCTCTAGCATTAGCCCTAATGGATATGTTTGTTACTATTGTATTCATGTATCTAAATACACTTGTATAAATTCTTATAAATATTGATTTTGTTGGGTTACAAATTATGAAAAAACATTAGTTGTCTCACTTGTGTCCATAAAAACTCTTCAATTTTAACTATTAAATTATTTTCTTTTTACTTGTCTTCCTACCTTGATTGTCTCCTCCCATGACTTCCATCCTCTCAAATAACTCAGCTATATTCTTAGATATGCAATGCCTACTTGAGTATTGAGTTTAGGTAGGAAACTATATTTTTTGCCTTTTGACTTGGTCCCATGAATGTTATCTTGTTGTGTGAATGGACTTAGCACATTATTGTTGTTACTTGAGTAATCTATCGATTATCACTCCTCTTCCTCATCATGATATTGGATTTCTCTTATAGATGCTCAATTCACCTTAGTGGATCTTTCTCTACATATGTGTTATTTTTTCCTAACACATCCTAGGGTCCCCTCTTTCCCCTTTCTTTCACTAAACTCAAGGTCATGACATTGAGCACATTATTCATGGAAATATTTACTTGGATCCACTTCCTATATTTATTTTCACAACAATCTAATATAACATCATTCATTACTGGTTCTTCTTCCTCAACTTCTTATAATATAGAACCCTCGTGATGTGATTAAGGGTTTTACACATACCAAAGCCAATGCACTCATTTACTAATGAGAAATATTTTCACCCACAAATATTGATTTTTAATAAACTTCTTTATTATGTCCATGAGAAAATTCACCAATGCCTCATCCACATAAGAGTACATTATGATCTTACCAATTATAATATAAAATCCACATCTCCTTTGAAAAATGTATCCATCGTGCAAGTCCAAAAAATGTTTTGGTCCTTCAGGGTTGTAAAATTATTGAAAGTCCACTCTATTTCTTGATTAAGTGCTATATATTGTTATTTCAATTAAGATGAGATCCAATTAAATAGAAGGCTAGGAAATTCTAAAAAGAATCCTTCATATAGGTAATCATACAGATGGGTGTCACACCATACATCTAGACTCATTCCACTCAGTGCCTCTTACCTTGGAAATTATAGTGTTTTATTGTTGAGATACTCATTGATATCAATTCAATTTGGTCTCCTAAACATGTTACAACCTTTTAGCTCATTGAGGGTTTCAACAATGAAATTAAAATGTTATCCTTTTTGTCATCGTGCCATTAAAACATGTTGAGATAACATAGTTTGTCCATCTTGTGCTGACATATAAACTCATAAGATAAGTTCACTTGAGATGCACAAAAGTTTCTAAAATATCCCCATAGCTTAGTTAGTTGTAGATAATCAACACAAGATAAATATAACATATACAAAGATAAAACAGTCAATAATGAACATAATAATATGCAAAAAGAACAATCCCATTATGTATCAAAAGATTACATACATTAACATAAGCAAGAGGTGAACAATCACATTCTGCCTCACTATCGATGTCAATACTATTTTATAACCACAACCATAATACATTAAAGGAAGTTAATATTTACCTACCCTTCTACGTACTACATCATTGTGCCATTAAGCTCATGGTGTGATATTCTATGTACATGCCTCTTTTAAAAAATGGATGAATTGTTACATTTGTTATGTTAGAGAAAATAATGGCTATACAAAAATACTACTTCAAAAAAAATAGCTGAGAAAGTTTTATAATTTTTTTTGATAATCTAATAGGGCATGTCCCTACCATGTGGAAGAATTGTGCACTGATGCACTTTCTTTCCTTGTTGGTTTACATATACCACCTTTTTTATACAACACTAAGCATATTTTTTTAATCGTTGATCACTAAATACTTGGATTTACTTGTTATCATTTTTGTACATAGGTGTTTTGTTGAACCTTTACTAAAAACTATTAGTAAAACATTATTGGGTGGAAAAAATATTATGTATAATTTTACTTAAATATTTATGAACAAGTGTTATTTAAAGGCTTAAATATTTACTTTTAAGACAATAAAATACTTATTAATATAAAATTGTATTATATATATATATATATATATATATATATTATATAGATTGATTGATTGATGTGCACTTAATTAATTTAATTGTGGTTTTTTGTTGGGTTGTGGTCAATTAATTTGGAATATAATTTCTTCTGATACTTTTTTTATTGGGTTTGGTATTTAATGTGACTTTTCCAGCGATTTTTTTTTGTAAGACTAACATTATACTATTAGTTTTTTCTTTAAATTAATAGAAGTGTTTTTCAATAAAAAAAATAGACTCAAATATCATTTACCATTAAACATAATTGATATGATTGACCACCCAAGTTGAAAGTGTGTAATCAATTAATATTTTTGCATTGAATTTTACGATATTCATTTCTCAAAAAATTGAGGCTTAATATTTTGATAGATATAAAAAAAAACTAAGGAAAGATACATAAAATGAACCTTAAACATAACAATGAGGCCAAGCAATGATATAAATATCACGTTCTAAATAAAATAATTGATCATTTATTAATTTATTTAATTTAATTTAATTTAATTTTTTTTTGGGGTTGGTTGGGGGTGGAGGGATGAGGACAAACTAAAAACTGATATTTCTTGAGAATTTAATTTTAAGTGATTTAAAAATTAAACATTGTTTAGAGTCAAACTTTCCCTATATTTAAACACATATATCCATATAGATTATTATACACAACTTTTTTAGGATGCGATTTATAGTAAATATATCAATTTATGGAATCTTTTCGAGTACATGAATTTAATTCAATATTTTCTGTGTAGATGGTACACATAATGTGAACCGAGTGGAAAATATTTTAATTAAATTTTATAATTCATTAATGATTTTGTGCCACGATCTAAGAAATTATTATATTAATATGTATTATTTTATGAGAATGATAATATTTTTTATTTCAATTTAAAAACTCATATAAATTAATGAAAAAAATGGTGCACCAATGGTGTACCTAATTTAAAATTTTGTTTCTTTTTAATATTTATATATAGAAAACTTTTACAAAAGTCAGTCATACAGCCAAGTGAAAACTAGTGTAAGTAACAATCTCTGTCAAAATAATTGGTATAAGGATAGTGTGGATTCATTTCAAAAAATTTGGAAATAAACTTCACCACCCTATGTGACAACACTTATTTGAGCATAATTTCTTAAACACTAAGAACCCTGAATTACTAAAAATTTATTCTTGTAGCAAGATCCACTATACATTGGCGACTCCATTTCATAATGAATGTGTACATAAGAGTAAATAAGTCTTCAAATTGCTCTCAAATCTGAACTGAGCTCATCACAGAGCTTAGTAAAGATGATGTCTGTTTGCCCAGAAGACTTGAGATTTACCCAAGATTCCATTAAAAATAGGTTCAAGCCACCTTATGGATTCATCCGCATAGATGATGCAGTTGATCAAATTCAAAATAAACTACTATCTCCAACACTCTATCAAGCCTTGAGTGTGGTTGGACACAAAAGCGTATTGTGGTCTCTAGACAATAGAAGGCTGTGGGTGTTGAGAAAAGTTGGGGTTGCAATGGTGGAGGTAAATTTGGTTCCAAAAAATTTTAATGCCAAATCATCATTATTCTTCCACAGTTTGGATACGCTCTTGGAAAGACAATATTCTAGTCTTGACTATTTTCCATGCGTGCTAGGTCCTATCAAGCTTCTGGGGATCAACACTCAACAATATCACAACAACTTTGGTACTCCTGCGCATGTTCCCACTGGAACATTACTCATCGAAGAAAAGAAGACTATTCCCAAGGCAAAATGCAAAAATCCATCTAAATATTTTCTCAAAGAAATTATTGTGAGAAGTAATCTCAGCTGGCAAATTGAATCTCATGGATACCATGGCAATGATACCATGACTATCACACAGAGCAAAAACGTGGGTGCTCCTACTAATCTCAGTGGACCATTACCAAAAATTGCTCATCAACAAACAATAGTTGTAGTGGAAGCAAAGAAGATGGTTCCTAATGCCAAACACACAACTCCAACTCCACCTCAAGATTATCTCAAAGAAATTATGGTAAGAAGCAATATCCCTATTCACATGGCATCAAAAAATAATTTATTTGGCCATGGTCATGATGGGGAGGAAGATCCTGGTCTTTGGAGGAAGGTAATTAAGGCCCTTCAGTCTCTTATGCACAAGGGTTTTGGCTTCCTTCATTTTGATTTGCTTCGAGCTTTCAATTTAGGTGAGTGAGGTAGGCATGAAGAGTTGGGAGGTTGCCTGTTTAGGGTTAGGGTGGACTATGCTTGAACCAGATTATTGAGTTCCCTGGATTCATTCCAGGTCAAGCTTTGTAAATAAATAGGCATTGGGATGCTCATTTTCCAAAAAAAAATTGCTACTTTCAGATAGGCTTATTTTTTCTCAGTGAGGGGGTTTGGAAGATGACTATATCTCTATTAGAATTTATGTACAATATTTACATCATAGGCATATTATTCCTCTTGATGAGGCATATTTTGACCCTGTCAACTTGAGTGTTTAGTGGTGTTTCTCATAAGAAAGATATGATGTCACATTTTTATATTTCATTTTTGTTTGGGATTAATATTAATCATACTATATTCTTATATTAAAAAATAAGTTCTTTATTAAGCTTGAATATGATTATAATTATCCCCTGAATGAAATGAGCAATGTATTGGGTGATGTCATGAATAATTTTGATTCTTTGAACATTAAGAGTAATAGTATTTTTAAAGTTCATGTAGAGTGTAGTGAATGTGTGAATGCTTTTAGATGAACATTTTGAGTTATATTCTAAATTATCATCAAGATAAAAATATCAATGAAGATATTAATATCAATAAATATATTAAGTAAAAGTAAAGTCCTAAATTTGATCATAATACAAGATCTTGACCATTAGATTATATAAGACATCTAGCACCATTATCTGACAATGTTTGATAAACAATATATAACTAACAGTTAACCTAAAGGTGCAAGTTACACGAAAAGAGATGGCATAATTTTTTCTTTTGGTGAAGCAGGATTTTGAAAAGTGAAAGAGTGTAAATTGGTAGTTGAACCTCACTTGAAACCCATGGATTCTTACCCCATATCATCTTTTGTAAATGAATTTTTAAGCAACAATAATTTAATATTTCTAGTGGAGGTGATGGTGGAAAATGAGTTCATGTGTTCCTTCATATGATAATGCACTGTTTGGGGAGGAGATGTTTTGTTTCAAAATGAGAATGAACAATGGTGAAGTGATGGGTGGTGATGGTAAAGGACAATGATAGTGTATTTCAAGGGATGGACTTGAAGAATCCCACACATATACACGTACAAAGCTCTGCAACATGTCAATTTTATAATATTTAATATATTAATCTCTTATATATTTTATATAATAAACTATAAAAATATTATATTAAATTGTTTTAGTATTTTTCATTTAATTTTATTTATAAAATTAACTTACTAAAATTTGAAATGATACAAGATTTTGAAGGAGGAATACCTATGACAGGGATGTGAACCATTGATCCAGTGAGGTGGAAGCTTTTTTTTGGCTAGGAAGGACTACCTGCACAACAAAGACAACTTGGACAAGATTGATTAATAATGATGATGGGTGGACTTCCTGATACAAGATAATTTCTAGGAAGTGGTACACTTCCTTATAGGGATGCCAGTCCACTATTTATGAAATCATGTGGATAATAATAATAAATGAAATATAGATCATGCTAAAGATATTTGATAAGATAAATGCATACAGATTATTGAAGATAAATGGATAATATAAAAAAAGATAAATATATGTATATGATCAAGATAAATATATATGAATCTTTTGATTAAGATTAATTAAAGTTGTTGAAACAAGCTCGGGTTGTAAACAAAATAATAAAAATACAAAGATTGATATCGATCTGCAAGATCAACATTGATTCTATATGAATCGATGTCAATTTTGTATGGATGGAAAAAAAATTTAGTGCAACGGTTTAAAGAGAGTCTTAAAAGGATATAAAATATATTTAGAAGGATCTAAGGTAGTCTAGGAATAAAAGGGATGTTAATCAAAGATAACATGGCATAATAAATAGAACATAGAAAAATAACAGAGATGCTAACAAAAAAAATAAACTTACCTGGACTATGCTACCATCCTTCAATGGGGGTGAAATGGATATTTTGAATTCTAAGGCTCTTGAAGGCTAACAAGGTCTTTGTTACAATGTAGCTTTCCATGTAGCATCAACAACATAGACAATGGAATTTTCATCAATGATTCTCTAATCAAAGTCCCATCCCATGCAAAGAGCAATGTGTAGGGTTATAATCAATGTCGATTTAAAATGGATCCTTGGCAATTGTAAGATAATTGACAATGATTCTAATCTTTTTAGCTAAATTCCACTTGATTGGTTTCAACCGTTAAACAAACAAGCTAAATAAAAAGCTAAGTTGCTTACATGGGTTTTGCTTATGAGGGAGGTTGTTAAGGATATTTATTTACTTTGTTATAATGGATTTTGTTTAGATACTTTAGGATTATGGGTAGTTAAGAGAATTACAATGGTAATTAGTAAAAGTAATTATGATAGGTGAATCAGGTAATATATTAATAAAATAAACATGTAAGTATAAGGATATAAACTTATACTTTAAGTTATATTTTATTTATATACTTTTAAGATGTTTGAGCGTGGTTTCGGACCTCTAGGAGTTACAATGCAAATTATAGGTTTTGGAGTATTCTACCACATTTTAGACATAACCTATTTTAGGATTTCAAGATATCAGACAACCTATTCAAGATTTCAAGATATCAGACTTATCTTACTTCAGGATTTTAGGATAACAAACTCAACCATAATACACATGTCATAAAAGACTTATGGTGCATAATTCTAGTGTCTACATAAATATAAAATATTTATTTATAATATAACATATAATAATAAATTAAGTATATGTGTGTGGTATATAATTAATATATTATATTAAATATAATATACTTTTACATAATGAAATTTACTATGAGTTATATTAACCTTTTAAAGGCAAAGTTGAATAGATCACCATCATAAAAAAAATGAAAAGCATGATCAACCATCAAATTTAAGCCCTATATACATACAAATTGGCATCAATGGTTGGGAGAAATGTCATTTAAGTTTTTTTTTGTTTGCATATATGATTTTTGACACATGGATGGAATAGATATCTCAAATAGTCTCCCTCATTTTAATCCTTAATACCTAAAAATTCAAATTATATAGCCATTTATATCCATCCCCATCTATAACTATAGAGTAATACAATTACATTATATTACATATATTATTAAATATAGTTATTAGTAATATATATAGTAATGTGATTTATATATTATAATATATTAAATTTATAATTATTATGTATAAATGTAGATTCTAGCATTGATTCGAGCCACACATTGATGTGGAGCTTTTCCACAATCAAATAAGTTCTAGTGATATCTTCCCCCACCATTGACAATAAAAAATGACCAATCAAAGATGTCTCCATATAGAAAGTTAAGGACCCATTTTGAATGGTGCAAGTGATGCAAATCCAAGTTATTTTCCTTGATTATGGATTCAATGTATAATATGGGATCTCTCATATTTGATATCACTTGAAATACCATATCTTTCCCCTTACCATCACCATGCATATCACCTTAAAACATTTGACCACATCATCATTGCTCAAGCTTAGTGTGAAACAAAATGTCTTTTCCTTGCATAACTTATTTCTACATCGTATGAAGAAATATTCACACAATTATTTTACACTATCACTTCCACCAAACCTAATACCATAATGATGCATTCCATTATGCCACATTTTTTAAAAGGTGAGATGTGGTGATAAATCATGGGTTTTGAGTGAGTTATAATTGTCGATTTACAATTTCACTTTACAAACCCCTATCTTATGAAAATTAAAAACTACATCCTTCTTGACATAAATTTTAACTTTGGGCCAATTATAAGTACATCACATAATGAAACATAGGTTGTTTCAACAGATTATACCTTCACAACTATGGTATATAATATTTTAATATTATATTATAGGAATTTATAGTCATCAATCATGGTTTTTGAGTGAGTTATGACTATTTATTTATACTCTTTTTATTTACAAAACCATGTCATATGAAAATTAAAAATTACATCCTTTCAAGCATAACTTGCACCTTTGGGGAAATTGCTAATACATCACATAATGAAACATAGATTGTTTCAATGGACTATACAATATTAATTGTGTTATTTAATAATAATAATAATAATAATAATAATAATAATAATAATAATAATAATAATAATAATAATAATAATAATAATATAGGTAGATGCAAGATAATGGGGAATAAAAGAGGGGGCTTAAAATGCCATTTTTTTTTTGAAAATAATAATAGTTAAACTCGGAGAGAATTTTAGAGACACATGGACAAATAATTTGATAATAAAGTAACAATATGAATTGTGAAATTTTATATATAGTTTCTAAATAAATAATTATTTTCAATACCCAAATGAGAAAAGTATCTGAAATTTGATGCATTTATGAAAATAAGTAGACTACATACAAACACTTTTTTTGAGTAAATGAATTAAGTTTTATATAAAATTTGATATATGGATAAAAAAAATTGAATATTGTTGAGAATATTTTTGCTTAATTTTTTTAAATAATTTTTGCTTTTGGTAAAGCAGAATTTTGAAAAGTGAAAGTGTGTAAATTGGTATTCGAACCTCACTTGAAACCCATGGATGCTCACCCCATATCATCTTTTATAAATAAATTTTCAAGCAACAATAATTTAATATTTCTAGTGGAGGCGATAGTGGAAAATTAGGTTGTGTGTTCCTTCATACGGTAATGCACTATTTGGGGAGGAGATGTTTTGTTTCACAATGAGAATGAGTAATGGTGAAGTGGTGGGTGGTGATGGTAAAGGACAATGATAATTTATTTCAAGGGATGGACTTGATGAAGCTATATAGATACATGTGCAAAGCCTGATAACATATTAATTTTATAATATATAATATATTAATCTATTATAAATTTATTTATAGTATAATATATGATAATGAATTAAAGTAAGTGTGTGTGTGTGTGTGTGTGTGTGTTTGTGTGTGTGTGTGTGTGTGTGTGTGTGTGTGTGTGTGTGTGTGTGTGTGTGTGTGTGTGTGTGTGTGTGTGTGTGTGTGTGTGTGTGTGTGTGTGTGTGTGTGTGTGTGTGTGTGTGTGTGTGTGTGTGCGTGCGTGCGTGCGTGCGTGTGCATGTGCGCATGCGCGCACGCGCGTGCGCGCGCATGTGTGTGTGTGTGTGTTTGTGTGTGTGTGGGGGTGTGTGTGTGTGTGTGCGTGTGTGTGTGTGTGTGTGTGTGTGTGAGAGAGAGAGAGAGAGAGAGAGAGAGAGAGAGAGAGAGAGAGAGAGAGAGAGAGAGAGAGAGAGAGAGAGAGAGAGAGAGAGAGAGAGAGAGAGAGTATAAATAATATAATATATTTTAACATAATAAAACTTACTATGATTATATTAGCCTTTTAAAGGTAAATTTGAATAGATAATTGTCATAAAAAATCATGACAAGCATGGTTAATCATAAAATTTAGGCCTTAGATACATACAAACTGGTATCAATGGTCGAGAGAAATGTCATCTAAATTTTATGTTTGTTTTCATAAATGATTCATGACACATGGATGAAATATCTCTCTCAAATAATCTCCCCCATTTCGATCCTTATTACCTAACAAATTAAATTACATGTACATTTATATCCATCCCCATCTATAGATACAAAGTTAATACCATTATATTATATTACATATATTATTAAAAATAGTTATTATTAATATATATAGTAATAGTTATTTATATATTCAAATAATATTTATAGTTGTAAATATATAATATAATTATCTATATGATATACTATTATAATATATTAAGTTTATAATTATTATGTATAAATGTAGATTTTGGGACTAGTTGGAGCCACACATCAAATGTGGAGCTTTGCGACAATCAAATTAGTTCCCATGACATCCTACCCCACCATTGACAATATAAAATGACCAAAGATGTATCCATATATAAATTTGCAAACCCCTTGTGAATGGGTGCAAGTCATGTAAATTTAAGTTATTTTACTTGAATATTAAGACAAATATTTAAACACATAGAGAATATATTACATAAGATACCAACTTCATTACCTAAAATTAATAAATCTCCTTTAGATTCCTTTTTCTCTTTGGTTCACTTTGAATCTTTACCTATTACTCCTAGACATATGGGAACATCAGTGGTCTCGCTTATCACTCCTACTTCTTGACCACATACATCTAGCCACCATTCCACCTCTACTACCAACTTTATACTCATATTAGACCTTATGATCCATGTTATGATGTCTACATGTGGTCCCAAATCTTGTAAGGTTAGAAAAATCCATGGCTATAGCTTTATCAACTAGAGTAGTGTTTCTTCAACCACACTTTCCATTTTAGAACCTCTACAACATTATGACACATACAAATACATTTAGTATGAAATACTTTGTGATACTCAGGTGCCTTGAACATCTGAGCTAGATTATGTTGCTTCCATAATTAATACTATGAAATGGACCATATATCATATCTCATTTTAAAAGGAAGATCTCCCACTTTAGCACATCTTATATTTACACTTACCTCTCTACATTGCATTACAAATTAACAAGGTAGGTATGAAATGGGTTTTAGTCAACAATGTATTAGGATTGAACATTTGCAATATCTCTTTTCTTCAACTTTTTAATCTACATGATAAAGAGTTGGATCCTTATAATATGAACATATGAGGGTTTGATAGTATTCCACATAAATTCTTGGGTCAAATCACACTAAAGCTTACATTGGGGCCTAAAATACTGCCTATAACATGTCAAGTTATGCCTAATGATCGTAATTGTAATATGTTTCTTGGAAGACCTAGGATTCATGATATGCAAGAAATTATATCCAACTTACATGTATTTTAAAAGTTTAGCTACAAAAGTCATATCTATACTTATCCTATGGATAAAGAACCATTCAAATACTATCAACATACAAAGCCTTCACATAATTATATTCCTCACATGTATTTTTATACAACACCACTACAGTTTACTATTCAAAATTAACATATCACTCCCCTAGATAATTCTAGAGCATAAGATAATAAGTTCACTTCTTATTTTGCATTGAGATACTTCAAAAATTGGGTTACATAAGATCGGGCCTTGGTAAGCATGAATAGAGAATCCTTAATCCCAGTGAAGCACATGATCAATATGTTAGACAAGGAATTGGATATAAAGATAACACATCCAATGCCAAGTTCTCTCACCTTAAGTATCAACATATAATGTTTTGTCCACCTATTCCATAGGAAAATGATATGGTAAATCATGTTTCTACACTCTCAGTTGTTTACCTTGATCTTACCAATGATAAAACTTATCTACATCTATCTAATTTTGATAAATTTGCTAATGATGAGGCTCTCTTATAATTATTTGGGGCATATGAGGATATCCCTTCCTTCTATCATAAGAATAGGTTTCCTCATTCCATAAATTCCCAAACATACTTTGGTGAGTGTTCAGATGATTTTGATGTTATTTTACTCCTCATAGATGATATTATACACATAACATCATACACTATGGATCAATCTAAATTACTTAATGAACAGACAATCAAATTCAATTGTGATATAGAGACTAAATATCATACCATACTATTGGTTATTGCCTTATGTAAAGAAGAAGACATAAATATTCATCAGATTTTATAAAATTTCCTTAAATTTTTCACTTGGGCTTATTCGGATATGCCTAGAATTGATCCCTCAATCAAAGTGCATAGGATTCTACTCTATCTCAATGCAAATTTAGTTTAACAAAAAATTCAAAAAAATCACCTCAAATTTGTTCTTTTAGTCAAAATGGGACCCAACAAATCCTTGATGTCAGTTTCATTTGACTAGTTGGTCATCCCTAATGGCTTGCTAATATTGTCCATGTTATAAAATGTAATGACCAAATCTAATATTTTTGGTGATTTTAAAGACTTAACAAATCATGTACTAAAGATGATTTTCCTCTACCCAATATAGACATGATAGCTGAATCCATAATAGGATATGAAATTATCTCTTTTATGGATGGCTTTGTTGGTTATAATTAAATTAAGATTGCTAAAAAACCAAAAAAACACTTCTTTTACCATGTCTTGGGGCACTGTCTACTATAAAATGATGCTTTTTGGATTAAAAATGCAGGTGAAACATACCAACAAAAAATGAAACATATCTTTCATGATCTTATTGATAAAATCGTAGAAGATTATGTCGATGATTTACTCGAATAGTCAAAATAATGACAACACCATGCAATATATTTATGATATATTTTTGAAAGACTAAGAAAATACAATGTATGACTCAATCCCAAGAAATATGTCTTTGGGATTTCATCGAGTAAACTCTTTGGATTTATAATATCCCAACATAGTATCGAGGTTTACCCCAAGAAATTCAAAAGCCATAATGGACATACTTCCTACTAACTTGAAGCAACTTCACTCCCTACAAGGCAAGATTTAAGCAATACATCATTTTATGGCACAACTCATAGATAAGACTCAATCATTCACTAGATTACATAAAAAGGATATAAAATTTTAATGGGATAAACCATGTCAAGAAAGCTTTGACACACTCAAATAATACCTGCTAAACCCACCTATCCTGGTACCATTAACACCTAGCAAGCCACTTATTTGTTACCTCTTAGTGATAAATCATGTAGTCAGTGCATTACATAAAGAGTGGACCATTTACTAAATTAGTCATACATTTGTTGACTATGAATGAAATTATCCAAAAATAGATTTTTTTTTTTGGCACTTATGTTTGTTAGTCAGAAGATCCAACACTATATGATTAATAATGAGACACAAGTCATTAAAAATTTTGATCCTTTAAATTTCCTCATGTCAAAACCACATTTCTCAAGTTGTATCAAAAAATAGGTTATGTTACTTTGACATCAATATCATCTTAAAAAACTTAGTAAAAGGCTAGATAATTATAGATCAGTTGGCAATAGCCCCATTATTAGACACAAATTCTATTAGCGATGATTTTAGGTATGACTTCGCAACATATAATACAAATTATAACACATGGATAATGTTATATGATTGTTTTAGATGTGCATCTAGTGATGGAACCATAATTTTTTTCTTCAACCCACTTGGGCACACAATACCCATCACTTATGGAATCAATTTTTCATGTACCAATAACATCACATAATATAAAGATATTATCATAAGCCTTCAAGTAACTTAGGCTCTCCATATCAAATCAAATAAATTTTATGCAGATTCATAATTAATTTTCAATCAAGTTATAAATGTCTATCATACCAAAGTAGAATGCTTCATTGCCTACAGTAATATGGTTTAATGTCTATAGGTTCAGTTTGAAAACCTCTATATTGAAAGCATTCCATGTAAATAATTTTGTCATGCCAATGTAATGGCTAGTGTAGCATCATTGATACCCATTAAAATAGATGAATATCAGGCTATATTCACTATCAAATGATTATGATCTCCATCAGTGTCCCATGAAAACATCATAGCTCTAACAGTTCTAGTTACCATGTGTAGTACAACAACATCTAAATGGTTCTCTGATATATATAATTTTTTACATAAATTTATTACACAAGACATTTAAAAAGAAATGAAAAACACAAAATACAAAAAAACTCCCTTCAATATGTCATTATTGGCAGGGACTTATTCAAAATATCTTTTGAGGGACACTTAATTTGATGTTTGACATCCAAGGAAGCTAATTGGCTATCAAACAGGTGCATGCTGATGAATGCAGTGTTCATTTCAATGATAAAGTGATGTCACACACATTAATCAAAGAAGGTTACTAGTGGCCAACCATAGAATAAGAATGCTAGGAATATGCCAAGTTATGCAACAAATGTCAAAACCATGATAACCTAAACCATGTCCCTTCATAGAAATTACAATCCATAATATCCCCATGGATGTTCATGCTATGGGGTTTTGATCTAATCAATAAGATAAATATTAAATCTGCAAGAGGTCAAAAATTCATTATCATAAATATATAATACTTTATAAAATGGGTTGTTTCCATTCCACTAAAATCCATAAAGGGAGAAGATATATGCTAGTTTCTCATGATGAACATTATTTCCCAATTTGATCTCCTAGTGGCCATCATTATAGATAATGGAACTTGTTTTAAGATTAAAATAATGAATAAATTTTGTGCTAAATATAAAATAAAACAAAAATTCTCAACAAATAAGAAAATCAATGGTATCCTTAGTAAAATAATTACCAAATTTAGTGATGATTGGCATGATCAACTAGTCTATACTCTATGGGCATACCTCACCAATATTCACACACTAATAGGAGCTACTCCTTATTTACTAGTGTATGGCATAGTAGCAACAATCCCACTAGAGTTAGAGATCCCATCCTTATGAGTATACTAAAAATGCTCATCACAAATTATCAATACATAGAAAGACATCTCTATGAATTAGAATAGTTAGATCACACATGCATTCAAGTTGTATAACATCTCAGGGAATATCAAAAATGGATCCAATAGACCTATAATAACCATGTTTATAGTAGGGAATTTGAAGTCAAAAATATGGTTTTAAAATAAAATCTCATAAACATCAATGCAAAATAAGAGAACAAAGGAAAATTCAAACAAAAGTGGCTTGACTTGTACTTAATCACTGAGAAAGCTTAGCCCAAAAGTATATTGTCTAGCTTCACTTGATGGAAAGGTAATCAAAAACCCATTGAACATCATGAATCTAAGGATATTTTACATATAAAATCAAAACTCTCTTCATATTGCTTGTACATAATATTATATCTATAAAATATAAAAAATAATATAATATTTCAAAAACACAAAAACATTCAAATATTCACTGAGAAAATATAATATTATAGAGTATATGGATTTCCATGTTTATATTTCTTATATTTTCCAAACACTACATATGCTATTTATATTAGTATAGTTAGTTTTATTATACATACATGCTTCACTTATTCTTATCATGTGCTTAAAGATTATTATAGGACTTAGGTCTGCTACACTGATCCAAATTTGCTATTATCTACCCACTAGGGGAGTATACATAGATACACATGTTATTCATTTGACACATTCACCCATTTGGGGGTACCCTATACATAGTTTCAATTACTAGGTTACATATTTATAAACTATACATCACATATTTAGCATTGTTATATCTTGATAATGATCATACCACACTTACTCAAATTTATTTCTAGCTACCACTACTTTAGATAGTATATGTACATCTTGGATCTTATGCAGATTTGTATTACATGTTCATGCATACTTTCATTTTTAACTTTCCTAGCTTAGAATTGATTGTCTCTCTATGCTTCTTCTATTCAAGGGAATTTGAATACGCCATTGATCTATGGACCTATGCCACTTATTTTCATTATATGTATGATTTGGACATGTGCTTATGTCCTTGTGTGGGACTTTCCTAATTGTGTATGTATACATTTGAACATGGCCTTATATGTGGCTCTAATCCAACTTGATAGTTATTTGCATTTGTGGACATTTGAACATGTCCTTGTATGTATTGCTTTCTCATATTTAGTGACATGTACCCATGTTCCTTGTATTGTGGCCCCTTGGCCTACTTTGTGTACCTCATGTGTGTTGTATGTATGATTTCTTGTATGAATAATGGCCATTAAACTTGCATCTTGCTTGTCATACATTCTAATTTTAAATGCCACAAGGGACTTCATGCATCTCCCTTCCTACTTGGGTGTTGTGATGGACATCATGCCCCAACCCCAGGTAGTTACTTAGTTAATACTCAGATTTTTTGTTACATACATTTTTATATCTATCTTGACAACCTTGTGAATTCTAGATATAACATACATCGTACATTAAAAAATTATGTTCAAGTTATATTACATTTTGATGTTATGTATGCACATTATATTATATTATTACATAGATAACAATATTATTTGCTAACACACATGTTGAAAAAATCTTTAATTTAAGGATAGTTATTAATAGGTTCAATAACTCCTATCAAAATAAGGGAATTCATAGGGGTTTGTCATAAATATCAGACTATCTGGATGCACTAAGAGTATAATCTTAAACACACATGCTCAGATTATAGAAACATAGTGGAAAACAATGACATAGAGATCAATTATAGTTTCACAAAAATTAGAATAATCAAACATTAGCACCCAAATTATGACACTATCACCACATGGTATTACTATCTAAGATATGGTGCTACTATCTAGTAGCCTTAGTTTTATAAAATTATAGATTGGCCATAAAATTATAATATGTACAGTCTAGTTTTACATAGGTTTATTTATAGATTTATCATTTTTTGATCATCTTAGCTTAGATTCATACCAATTTTATCATATTGGGGGCATCATGTGTGGCATGAACATTCCCATTTTATAGTTTAGATATTTGGATATAGATTGTACAACTCCGTCCAAAATTCATCTGCTCAGATATTAGATCTATGAGCATGTGCATAACACATTGTTGTTCTATAGTCACTTACACACTAGTTAATTATATGGAATGAAAAACTCCATGTCATTATCTATGTTGTATACATAAGACACCATGTTCTAAGTTACACATCATATTCATGATTTAATCCATCTATAATGGTTGGCATTCCTGAGTGGCCTAGATCCACCTAATATACTTGAGTAACTACATATCTGACATCTCTAATTAAAAATATCTAATTAGATATTCTAGTTATATTATGCAATTTCAATATCAGATGCATACACTACACATGTGTAAGCAATAATGGATTCATAGTCTAGTTGAGTTCTTGATCCACCTACATGAGAGGGTTAGACAAACCATTAGTCTAATCCAAGCTATTCATAGTTCATGATCCACCAAGCATGGGTGTTCAATGATGGAGTCAAAAATAGATTGAGTTCTTGAGCACCCATACATGGGGATTGATCAAGCCATAAGCTTAGTACAAGTTATTCACTGATTGATCACTATATACACACACACATAGGTTGTCACTAGTTTATACATTGGTTCATGTACCTAGTGAGATGTATTCATTCCTTTCCCCTCTCTTATATATTTAATAACTTTTATCTCTTTACTTAATTTTAATTTTTTTATCATTTTTACCTTTGATTTTGATATCTCTTAATTATTGACTAATTTATGCATGTTTCATTTGTAAGGCACATAATGGAGGATGCTTCACATACTTAGATCCAGATTCATGGCCTTAACCTCTTAGATAAGTCTAGGTACACTTATTATTCCTTTATCCTAGTCATTTCACTTTGTTGCATTTATAGAATAAAGGGGGGGAAATGTAATTGACAAAAAATGACATGTGAGTGTTACTCTAGACTACATATCCTTATCTTATCCCTAAACCTATCTTAGGGCATATTTTCACACATAATATAGCCTTCATATGGGCCATAGGTGTCCCTCAACATCCCTAAATCAATCTTAGACCATTATTCTTAAATCCTATCCATTCATGCCTTAGGTTATGCCACCTAAACACTAGTTCCATAAGAGGGATAGTAGCGACACATGGTGAAAGTGTCCTAATTTTGGTACTATTAAACTTTCCCTCCTCTTTCCACAAAAGAATATATTTTTAAATTTGAAATCACCTAGGGTTGGATTATACCTCTTTTAACACCTGCACAAACACTAGAATAATATATATACATGAATTTTAGCTCTCTAACCACTATATGTAAATAAAAATAAAATTACAGATAAAAACTCATAACAAGTTATGAAAAATCAAGGTTATCAATTATTATTCTACCCTACTTATGAATACAACCATCTATGATATTCCTAAGCTTAGATTACTCACATTTCTAGTCTCAAGAACATTCAAATCACTCATGTATACAGTCATACTTGCTTCACTTGTACTTGAAATAAAACCTAGGTAGGGATAAATACATTAGGCTTGATACCTATTTAGAGTATTAGTATGTAGGAAACTCTCATCACAATGGGGTATTGAGGATGTCCAACATACCCCACAAACACACTTTATTAATTGTATCAATTAGATGCCCTAAAAAAATGGAGGATTAGTGTTTGATCATAAAATAACTAAAAATAGATCACCTATAGGGTTCCATAAATCGTGCATGTAAGAACAAGCTTGATAGACATAGACATAGGTGCATCTGGAAGCTTAAAATAGTTTTGTATAAAGGACACTACCACTAAAATAGGGACATTAGAACCACATGGTGATACTGTCCAATTAGGAATCTACTATCTAGGAGGGTTTTTAACACCTAGATTCTATTTGTGACAATTTGACCAACCTCTACCTCAATTTTCAACCTCCAGATCATTTATCTCAGTCATGTTATAGCTAAATTCTCATTTATATTATTTATTTTTATTTTTAGAAAGGTCAAATTTAGTCAATTCTATAATATATCAATGGCTATATTTATTACATATCTCTAGCCTAATTTACTATACTCATCCCTTTAATAACATAGGATTTACATTCATATAAGTCTTAAAAGGTTAAAACAATAAGGTGTAAAACTTATAGTAGGTATATAGGTCTAATACATGATACTATTTATCTATATATATATATATATATATATCTAAGAGACAATGCCATATTTATGGTTGGGGTGACATACAGATATATAGGTCCAAATAGAGATATATGCATTGATGACATATAGATATATAAGACCAAATATAACAATTTATTTCATTCTCCTTAACTAAAAAAATAAACACCCAACCACGATGGATAGGAGTTTAGAATAGTTGAGAGGAATGCCAAAATACAAACTATAGGAATATAATCACCCTCTATCACTTTACACTTTAATTTTGACTCTTTAATCTCTACTATAATGGTGAATCACCAACTAGAATATGAATTAATATATTTGTTATGATCTACCCACTTTAGGAGGGAACTAGAATAAGAGTTCACCCTAGTGTATTATATGCACTACTATAACTAAGGGGTTTAATACTTATTTATATATTTGGAAAATTTCCAGTTTCTTCAGGGTTTAGGGATACACTATATTGTCTTCTAAGAATCACCAAATATAATATGCAATACCTTCTTTGGTTTCGTAGGTTTAAGGATGGTCATTAAGACTAACACTCAACCCTTCCTTGGCTTGGTTATGGACTTGGTGGCATGCCCCAACCACCCTGCTATGGTCTAATACTAGTAAATAGAGGGATTAAATAAGTACTAACCTCAAGAGGATTAGAAACTAACTAGTATATTGGATTTATTAATCTCTAAGCTTAGGTATGGATGCCACTATTCAAGATATAGATAAGGAACCATATATATAAGTAGGATCTTAGGTATGTATTGGTCAAGTTAGATATAGGTAAGACTGATAGAGATAAGGCCTATGATAATAAGGATGCAACATATATGTAATATTATGGGATGGAAGATAGATATATGCATAAACCTATATCAACTGATATGTCCAACCCTTGATGAAAACACAATAAAATCACATTAAATTCTTTATTTTCACCTTAACCTATCTGTATTTGGGGAAAACTATCATATATTATGAAAATTAAAGAGTTCATTTGTGGGCCAAACCTCCTAGTCACTTTTGCATTATAATGCTAGTGTAGATCTAGAGATATACTTTCACTAATGAGGAGGTGGGAGATAAATAGATAAAAGTGAGCCACTATAGTAACCCCATAAATTGATATGTAAATAGAGTATATTCTTATAATTATTATTCCATGATTGTTGCTTTCACTAAGGAATAGAATCAACCTAAATCATGAGATCATACATACCTAATTTTCATTCTTCATTAGTGAACCTAAACATACATAAGTTATAATCTAGATAGGTAGGGCCTAACATGCATGTTAATACCTATGATCACTCACTCAACATCCCCTATGAAATTATGATGTTGTTTCCTAATTACCCTATTTACTAGTACATCATATGCCATTGTTCCCATTTTACCATTTTTACCATTCACTTGTTGACCATTAACTCACTAACCAATTATGTTAATGCACTTCCTCAACCCTCATTTCCTAGATACTCTCTCTCTCTCTCTCTAAGTAGGTTGACCAAAGCCAATCTAGTAAAAAACATGAACTTTAGTCCATAAAAGACCTCTCCCACCTATCTATATCTATCTAGTGAACTAACAATTTAGATCTTGATCTCTCAAGATGATAAGATAATGACATCATTAATGGACCAATAATTTGACCATTTGAAATTGACCTTCCCTTATTATATGCATACATACATATATACATACATATATACACACACACAAACACACACACACACACACACACACACACACACACACACACACACACACACACACACACACACACACACACACACACACACACACACACACACACACACACACACACACACACACACACACACACACACACACCCACACCCACACCCAGACACACACACACACACACACACACACACACACACACACACACACACACACAATAGGGATCCCTACTCAGACCACTATTCCCATATTCTATTAATGGTCTAGGTTGTAATTTTAATTCCGTTATAGGTGGTGTTATTTCCATCTCATAACCATGATATTATAAGTGGCATATCTCCCATCTCATAATTATGTTATTCATGGCGGGTTATCAAAAGGATTGAATATTGATTTGGGTTGAATTCCTAAATAATTTATGGTATTTTTTTATCAATGGGTGAATTGATACACATAAATAACTAACATGTAGTGCATATCTTCTAACTCACTTATAGTTGTGATATAGTATCATAGCTCTCATGAGAACTAATCACACTGATTCATTAACAAAAATAGATAGAGGCATGATATATCTATTATATATGTAACATGAAACATATATAATAGATGCATCATGGGGGATATTGAGATAACATTTGTGCCTTGACCTCTCATAGTTCATGATAGGGGTTGATTAATTAGAGTGGTTAATCGATTTAATTTGATAGATCACCTTTTTATCTCTATATGGGGGAGATAGATATTGATATAGAGATAACATTTATGCACTTGGTTGAGAACTTAATTGTTTATGTAGAAAGAGATACCATTATGTACTTGTAGTTTAGAGATATAATTTTGATTATATAGATCAAAATAAATTTACTCCAATCTCTTAGTAGTATGACTATAAAATTAGTCACCCATATGTGACTCGTTTATAGTCTTAAAATGTAATGGTTCAATATGATAGGTGAACATCTATAACTGCATGATCCTATGTGGACATGAATCCAGTCATCTAAGTATATTTTGTTTTTCTTCAATTGATCCATAGTCATCACTCTAATGTTTATTATTTTAATAACATGATAAACTCAATATTGTCTTAATTTAATTGTGGAAATCATATGACAATCTCCATGGATTAATCCATCATGGCCCTACTCAATCTATTAGACATGAATAAGGATAATCACCCTATTACACTCCATTAAAAATATAAGGAATTAAAACACCATTTAGGAGTTATCTAAAAAGATTTTTTATCTAAAACAAATGTCAAACAAATGTGTTAATCCATATATACTTAAATTCCAATCTCATGCATGCATGACCTGATCACTTTATTCCAAACTTGCATAGAACAAAGTCATCTTGTAGCATTAAAAAATTACATAAGACACTAAAAAAATCACTACCACTAATATTTGGGGTTGAGGGGATTGATTTAAAATATTATTTTCTTAGACTCATATCAAAATCATCATATCACTATCTCATAGAAGTGTACCTCAAATGATATCTTTAGAAGTGTACTTTGATGACTAGAAAACTTAGTTATTACATGATGTGGTCCTTGGAGATCCACCATCACTCCCTCATCATCCATAATCACTCCCTAATTGTACCTTATCATCCCTAATTATCCCTAAGCACTCCCTAATTGACCTTCATCATCCCTAATCACACTATCATTGGTACTTGTCATCCCTCATGATCTTTAGTCATACTCTCATTGAACCTCATTGTCCCTCATCATAATTAATCACTCATTCATTGATCCTAATAATCATTTATCATCTATAATCACTCCCTTATTGAACCTCATCATCCCTAGTCACTCCCTCATCATCTCTTACTGTATCATATCATCCCTAATCACTCCCTCATTAGATTTCATTATTCCTAATCACACCCTCATAAAACCTAATAGTAATTCATTGTTGATAATCACTTTTTAATCATCCTTCATCATCCCTAGTCACTCCCTCATCATCCCTCATCACCCATAATCACTCCCTCCTTATCTACCAGCATCCCTAATCACTTACTCACTGGACCTCATCATTCATAACCACTCCCTCATAAACCCTCATAATTTCTCATCATCCCTAGTCACACCCTCAAGATACCTTTTCATCCCTAATCAATCCCTCCTTGTCCCTCACTATCCCTCAACATCCCTAATCACTACCTCATCAACCCTCATCATCCCTAACCACTTCCTCATTATCCCTCATTATCCATAATCACTCCATCATCATACCTAATAATCCCTAGTCACTCCCTCATTATCCCACATTATCCCTAATCACTCCCACATTGTCCCTAAACATCCCTAATAACTCCCTTATTGACCCTTATCATCCCTCATCATCCCTAGTAAATTTGTCATCATCTCTCATCATTACTAATCCCTCATTATCACTATTCACTCCATCATGGTACTCATAATCCATAATCACTCTTTCATCAACCGTCATCATCCCTAGTCATTCCTTTTGATTTAAAATTTTATGGTTTTACAAGTGCAATTCTTATGTTTTGGTGAAAAGGTTGAGATGTCTAAATAAGTCAAATAATATGCAATAATTAAGAACTAATTTGTTATGGATTTTTGACTTATTTTAAATTTATAAAAATAGTAATAAATAGGATTAAATATAAACTTATCTATAAAGTGACTATCATAGATGATCTAGGTTATGAAAAATATGTTCTATATAGTTTTGAGTATCATCAATAGGGTTTTAGAATCTATTTTCTTACTATATTATAGCACCCCACTTGGACAGTAGCACCATATTACTGCAATGTCCTTAATGTTATTTAAGTGTCATTTTTTTAGGGTTGTTATTTAATGGGAGCACCTATGCCTATATTTTTAGGTCTTGCTTGTGTGTGCATAAAATATGGAACTACATGTGACTGGAAAACCTGATTTAGTGTACAGACCCTAATCCTCATAAATATGGAATGAGAAATAATTATCCATTAATTATTAAGATATGATATAAATCATAAACATCATGTTATGAAGTGAGTTTCCTTCATACCAATACTCTAAAGAGGGATCAAGCCTGATGTAGTTCTCCCACCTAGTGCTTGATACAAGTGCAATTATGTAAGTGAATGCTAAAATGAGAGTGGAATTGGATGCCTTGAATGTGTTTGATATTTAAAATTATTTAAATATGGGTTTGGGGATATTGTATATGGTATTATAAAAAATTAGGGTAAAATAGGGATTAAATACCTTAGTTTTTCTCAACATGTTTTTTATTTGAATAGGCTTTTGCATCTATTTTCCATCTAGTGAATAAAGGTCAAATATACTTGTATTTATAGAGATATTTAGCTTCTTAAAATAATAAAATTTACTTAGGTTGACCTTAATATTGGCACACATTTAAAAAATTATCTATTTTGGAGAGTTAGGGCAAAGGATAATGTGCTCAATTAGGGACACTATCACCTTGTGGTTGTAGTGTCCCAAATGTGGTGCTAATGTCCACCTAGTAGACTACTATTCAATCTATAATGGGATCTGAGAAAGATATCTTCAGACTATGTTTTAGATAACTATAACTATATATAGTCTATATAATGATTATAAAAATGTTGAAAAATATCTAGGATATGTCTACAAATTAGCTAGGAATAGGTTAACTCATGTGACATTCTTAGCATCCAAATATCACTTTATGTGATGACATTCCCCCCCCCCATTTAGGCTAGAAATGAAATAAATAAAAATGACTAGTATAAAGGAAAAAAAGTGTACCTGGATTTACCTTGGAAGTGAAGCCCATGTATCTAAGTATAAATATGTGAATTTGGTTCTACATATGTAAAACATTATCCAAAGTAATGACATGCAATGAAACATGCAAAAATTAGTCCTTACTTAAGAGATGATCAAAAGAAAAATACTATGCTAAAATAAAGTAACTAAGTAAAGCTAAGCAAAGAGAGAGGAAAAAAATGAATGCACCTTATTGGGTATGTGAACCAATACATGAACCTGGTGAAAAACTATGTGTGTGAGTGTACATAGTGATCATATAGTTGAATAAATTGGACTAAGATAATGGTTTGATAAATCCTCATATGGGTTGCTAAATAACTCAATCTAGTTTTGAATCCATCATTGCCCACCCCTATTTAGTGGATACTAATCTATGAATATCTTAGGTAAGATTGTTAGTGTGCCTAAACCTCTCATGTGGGTGGCTCAATAACTCAATTAGGCCATGAATCCATCATTGCCCACTTGTGTGAAGTAGATGCATATAAAATTGAATTGAGTATATCTAACTATGTGTTGAAAGTATCTAGATTAGTATTTATAACTATGTATGTCAACTCTATGATGACTTAGGTATATTAGGTGGTTTTGGGCCACTCTAGAATGCTAATCACTATAGATAGAGTAAGGCATGAATCTGGTGATAACCTAGAATATGATATCAATTTTATATAGTGTAAAGAATGACATGGAGTTTGTCATTCCATTTGATCAACCTATGTGTATTTGAGTATATGTAAATTATGTACCACCCACATGCCCCCAATCTGGTATTTGAGTATATTGAATATGTAATAATTTAATCTATTTAACTAAACTAAATGTGGGAGTGATCATGTTGCACACGATTTTCCCAAATATGAGTAGCTAGTATGAATCTAAGATGTGATTAATGTATCTAAGTATAATATAAATATAATTTTCATAGTTGTGACTATATCGATGAAACTATGTATTGCACCTAGTGTACTAGTATGAATAATCTAGACTATCCTGAAGTTAGGGCTACTAGACAGTAGCACCCTATAGCAGAAAATAATGCCTTATGGTTCTAGTGTCCCAATCTAGCCACTAATGTATGTCTAGTCTAAAATTAGGGTGATCTAAACTACTTTTTGAGTCTCTATTCTTTATAGTGTTTGCCTTGTGTCTGATTTTTGAAATTGAACCCGTGTGCTGAAATTTATCTATGAATAGAAAAGTAGGAGCCTAATCTTTATGAAAAAACCCTATGAATTCCCCATATTTTGAGGTTAGTTGTGGAACTTGTGTAAGAACTATCCTTAAAATAAGTAGCTTTGAAAAATGTGTTATCTAGATCATGTGCATGATATTCTAATATAATATACAAACCTAAAATCAGAATGTAAATGAATGTGAGCATACGTAGGTAATGTATGATGTATGTTTTAATCTAGAATTACATAAGGGTATCAATATAGATGTAATAAATGTGTATAGTATCAAATCTAAGTATTTATCTAGAGGATGGGGCATGATTTCCATCACAACACCCAAGTAGGAAGGGTAGATGCATGAGTTCACTTATGGCATCAAAAAACTAGTGTGTGTGTGTGTGTGTGTGTGTGTGTGTGTGTGTGTGTGTGTGTGTGTGTGTGTGTGTGTGTGTGTGTGTGTGTGTGTGTGTGTGTGTGTGTGTGTGTGTGTGTGTGTGTGTGTGTGTGTGTGTGTAACAAGCAAATACAAGTGTCATGGTGAAGAAGCATACATAAAATCATACATAGAATCACATAAAACACACAAAGGTAGGTCAAGGGGCCATAATATAAGGGACATGGGGACATGTCACTAAATTTGAGAATGAAGACATATAAGGACATGTCAAAATATCCACATAAACAATCAAAATTTTTTTGGCTTAGATCCACATAGAAGGACATGTTAAAATATCCACATATAGAAGCAAGAAAGCACACACAAGGTATATGGGCACATGTCCAAGGAATACAAACATAGAAGTGGCGTAGATCCAAAGAAAAATGACATATTCAAATGCCCTCAAAGATAGAAGAAGCATAGGAAACACAATCAAGTCTAATCTAGGAAAATTAGAAATGAAAGCATGTATAACTATGTAGTACAAATCTATGTAAATTATAGGATGTATATATATTGGGTATAACTAGTGATGGTCAAAAAAAATCTAAGCAATGAGTAGTAATTATCAATATCAAGATGTATCACTATGTAAACTAGAATGTATAGTATGTAAAGATAAAATATAATAGTAGCAATTGTGTATGAGATTCCCTCTAGTGGGTAGATGTATCAAATGAATAAACTTGGATCGATGTATATGCCCTTAGTGGGTTGATGATAGCTAGTTTGGATTAGTGTAGTGGAATGACGTCTTATATGTAATCTATAAACACTCAACAAGAATAAGTGAAGCATATTTGTATGATAAAATTGACTATACTAGGATAACTAGAAATATATAATATCTGCAAAGTAGTATAAATGTAAACATATCAATGCATACAATCTATAAATTTTGTGTTTTTGAAATATTTGAATGTTTTTGTATTTTAACATGTTATATTATTTTTGTGTTTTCTGAGTATAAGCTATGCACAAACAAAATAAAATAAACTATGTAAAAGGAACAACAAAGAGAATCAAATAAGTACAAGATTAGAAACCATACTAACTAATGAGTCTCATGGGAGACTCACTATCATTATGACATGTGTCAAATATAATAACTATGATCATGCATATATTGTGAAATGACAACTATGAGCCCATGATTTGTTGTGTTGTATAATCTAAGTCTAAAACTACTTGTGTAGTGATGATATGATGTTGTGTATGGAAAATTTTAAGAGTCCATATTTGAAACCCCCTTAGATTTGTTTAAGAAAATATTACTTGTAGCCTTGGCAAATTGATATGTCCAAAATTTCTACTAATTCACCCAATTGCATTTAATATTGATAGGTTCCATCTAAGAGGTAAAATATTTTAGGTTTTTTGCCTGGCTTCACAAAATAAATGAATAACCTAGCTAAATGACACAACCATAGGTAGAGTTGATAGTTGTGCCATTCAACTCTACCTACGACTGCATCTTACATCACCTAGTTCTATTGATAGTTGTGAAATTCAGCTCTACTAATGGTTGTACCATTTAGTTCTACTGATAGTTGTGCCATTTGGCTTTGTTGAAGGCTGCATCATTTAACTCTACACAATGGTAAAGTTGAAAGACTATGTTATTTAGTGGAGTCCTTTTGGGATAGTGGTTTTGAATGACACTACTAAATAACATGTTAATAGCCATGATGAATGGATCCACTAAATGATATAGCCATTGGTAGAGTTGAATAGTTGATCCAAATGGATCTATTGAATGGTTGAGATAAATAACTCTACCAGGTAGTTCTATTAAATGGATCTACCAGCTAGTTGATATGAATTTCTCTATTAGATGCTTGAGCTAAATGGTTTACTAAGAGGTTGAGCTGAATGGTTCTATCGAATGCTTATGGCTAATTTAAATGGTTACCAATATGGTTGGTATACTACTAGGTTTCCCAATCACCTCCAGGGGGTCCTATAAATATGCCCTTAACCCCATTTGGTGTATTTGATTCCACATCCCCCCTTCAACCCCACCCACAAGAATTCACAATTGATCATAATAATTAGATATGTTTTTGAAGTACTTATCACCATGCCAAGACCATGTAGTTTGAAGATCATACAATAACCACTACCATATGCATACATGATACAATGATTAGAGGAATATCCTATAGAAATAAGTTCACATTATTTAAGGAGAGATTTTTAAATATGAAGAGAAATCAAATTTATAAGGGGTTAATAAGAGGAATTCAAATTTCATGTGTTAAGAGTTAAAAAAAATGATGGTGATGCCTTTGCAAGTATTGCCATTACTTTAGACTAGCTAATATGAAAAAATGGAATAAAAAACTAGTCAAGCTACCTCTAGTAACCAATGTCATGAATCCATTGGATACCTCTAAAATCCATCTAGAATCATATGGTCTAGCTAAAAAAATGGTCAAGAATATCTATTATGAAGTTGGGGGGCATCATGAAGTAGAGTTATGATGAGAGGCGTTGAGGAACATGATGTGCATGGGGGTTCCAAGAGTAATAGACCTGTGACAAGTCATAATGGTGACTGACCCCACCTTGGGGTGGACTCTCAAGCTAGAGAAACCCTATATGTCAGTGAATGCTTAAAGATTCACAAGATTAATGGCTGCCTCCTGCATAGTCAGGATCGTCCTATTTTGGTTATTTCTCTAGAGGCTATAAAGGAGGATGTGGAATACCTATCCTGACATTCTTTGATCTATAAATTTATTGGAATTCAAATTCCCTTATCAGCCTTGGATGCCTGGATCCATCGCTCTTGGTAGGTGGAAGGCAATTTTGATATTATGCTAGCTGGTAACAGTGACTTCATGGTGAATTTCTCCTCTATGGCTGATCAGAATCAAATTTTTGAAGGAGGTCCTTACTTTTATGATCATATTGGTCTTTTTATCAAACCTTGGCACATGGGGTTTAACTCAGCTGAGGATTTTCCATCTCAAGTTCCTATTTGGGTTTGCTTTCCATGACTCCCTCTGGAATTCTGGCGTGAGGACATCCTACATCAAATTATGGCCATGCTTGGGACTCCAATTGCAATAGCACACCAATCATTGGACAAAAGGTTATTTATTATGCTCATATTTGTGTTGATATTGATTTAAATAACCCTTTGCTAGATGTTATGAAAATTTTCTTGGGATCTTCCTCTTGGCTTCAGCAGCTAGATTATGAAGTTATTCCCTTCCATTACCGAATCTGCCATGTGTATGGGCATTTGTAGTGTCAATGCCCTCATGCCTCCAAAGGGGCTGGCACACTTGATGGGCCATTTGGGCCAAGGATAGCTTATGAGGGTAAAGGGAATGGCCAACCTGTGCATCTGGGAATTGGAAATGGTCAGTCTGATTGGGTAGCAAAAGGGAAAGCTCATCTAAACTTGGTAAACTAGGGACAAGGCACAGTGAATTCTATTGGCCCAGATATGGAGGGTTTTATCCCAGTTCATCACTGGGCCAAGGGGCATGGTCAAAAATGTCTACATATAGATCGGCAAATGGACGCTGGGTTTAATCGATTTGAGGCTCTTGACAATATGGCCATTGAAGAAGGAATTCCTCTAGCGGATTAGTGTGGGGTTCTTGATTTAGAGGAGAGGGATCCTATTCTTAATGACTCTCAGGATATGATTGTTTAGTAGACCATGGAGGCTGCTCTTGATCCTAAGGCTAGTGCCCTGATGGTTCTTCCTACTTCACAGGACAAAGATGTCCATTGGGCAGATTTGGTTAAAGATGGGGGTGCATCCAATAAAGAAAAGGGATCATCTTCTACTCTGGGTCTAATGCATAGACCGTTCAAGAAAGCTTCCTTTACTACCCCTTCCAGAGTTGGGCAGAAGAAGGACCAAGACAAACTTAAACTTAAAAGTGATTTGTTGGTAGAGTCAGGGGTGGTTAAAACCCTAGATGAACATTTCCCTTACTCTACTCCATGATTGTTCTATCTTGGAATGCGAGGGGTTTGAATAGCACCCCCAGACAAAAAGCTACATGTCAATTGGTGATTGATCATTCTCCAGATATTCTTTGTATTCAGGAAACCAAGCTTTCTGTGGATTCTTTACTTACTTGTGCTCCTAATATATGGTTCTTCATCCATTGGCAATGTGTTGGTGCTATGGGGAACTTTGGGGGTCTTGTTATGGCTTGGGACCCAAGGAAAGTTGTGCCACTTCACTGGATGTCATGCCTTTCAGCCCTTTCAATGGTTGCTTCCTCTCTTGAAACTAGGGAGCTAATCTTGGTGACTACGGTATATGCTCTTAATGATTTTCTTGGCTAGCTCAAGCTTTGGGAACATATTTGGTTTGTCAAAAGTTGCCACCCCTTCTTGTCATGGATTGTCACTGGGGATTTCAACTTGGTTCTTATTCTGAAAGAGAAGAATGGTGGATTGACATGGTTGGGTCCCTCCTCTAAGCTTCTTCAGGAAAATATCAAGATTTTACATCTCTCTGATGTTAAGCCTCTTAACAACCACTTCACCTGGAGTAATAGAAGAAGTGGGAATGTGGCCATCTCTAAATGCCTGGACAGGTTCCTTGTTTCCTATTTTTGGCTCTCTAGCTCTATGTCACTCTCATCTGAAATTCTCGATTGGAGAGGTTCTGATCATTGGCTGATTAGGCTCTCTAGTAGGTATGTTGTGACCCCCAAGAAGCCTCCTTTCAAGTTTCAGTTGATGTGGCTACGTGACTCCTCTCTCCATGACCTGATGGCCCACTAGTGGAGATAGGGAGTGCCTAAATATGGCACTATAATGTACTCCTTCTCCAAAAAACTACAATATGTCAAGAGGAAACTAAAATACTAGAACAAGCATTGTTTTGGCAATCTTCACTCTATGAAGAAGAAGGCACAAGACTGGCTGGATGTTATTACCAGGTAGATTCAGGATGTAGGGCTGACAGAAGCTCTTTGTGTTGCTGAATCTCAAGCTAGTATGGACTTAGCAGAATGGGATGTCTATGAGGAAATTTATTGGAAATAGAAGGCCTGAATAGATTAGCTCCAGGAGGGGGATAGGAATATAGCTTTCTTTCACAATTCTGTGCAGGGTAGGCATAACAAGAATTTCATCACTTCTCTTGTTACCATGGATGGGACGCGACTGACCTCTTCCCAAGCTATATCTAGGGAAGCTATTTGTTTTTATTCTAATCTCTTCTCTGATGACCCTCCCTTAGATGAGCTAGCTACAAATACAGTGTTAGAGTGCATTCCATTTGTTGTGACATCAGGAATGAATGACTCTCTCATGCAACCAATTTGTTTGCCAGAATTGGAAGGGGTGGTCTTTAGCTTAAGAAAAGGCAAAGCCTCGAGACCCGATAGTTTCCCTATTGAATTTTTCTAGGAATTTTGGGATATTATTAATCATGATTTGTTGGAAGTGGTCCAAGAATCTTATTCCAGCAAAGAGATGCTCAAGGCTCTAAATGCCACTTTTTTGGTCCTTATTCTGAAGAAGGAACAAGCTAATCAACTGGACTTTTTTAGACCCATTGCTCTCTACAATATGGTTTATAAAATCATTACTAATCTCCTAGCAGAGAGACCTAAAGCTTGTCTTCCCACAGTGATCTCTAAGGAATAGGGGGCTTCGTAGCTGGTAAACAATTTTTGGATGGGGTGGTTATGGCTTCTGAGGCTATTCATTCTATGAGAACTTCTCAGGAGTGTGTCATGTTCATTAAGATTTATATGGCGAAGGCCTATGACAGGGTTAATTGGGGTTTTATGCATTAAGTTCTTTTGGCTTTTGGCTTCAACCAGGACTGGGCTCGATGGGTTCTGAGCTGTGTTACCACTCCCTCCTTCTTGGTCCTGATTAATGGTGAGCCCTCAAAGCTGTTTGGTGCATCCAAAGGACTGTGCCAAGGAGATACACTCTCTCCTTACCTGTTTATAATTTTGGCTGAGGGACTTGGGCAGCTCATCAAATCTCGTGTCTCTCAAAATTTTCTTCATGGATGGTGATGGGGGAATGGCTTACCTGCGTTGACCCACCTCCAGTTTGTTGATGACATAGCCCTTGCTGGGAAAGTTCAAATTCAGGAAGCTAATGCTTTTTAGCTTATCCTTGATACTTATCTGGCTGCCTCAGGAAAGAAAATTAATAATCACAAGTCCTCCCTTTTATTCATCAATACTCTTGAGTCCATTTAAAGGAGGATTGCTACTATCCTGAGGTTTTAGATTCATTCTCTCCCCCTGACATACTTAGGGGTTCCTATTATTGTGGGAAGATATCCTAGGCTTTTTTGGCAAAATGTGCTTGACAAACTAAGACATAAAGTGAATCACTGGACTCATAGGTGGCTCTCTACTACTGGCAAGGTGATTCTTCTACAATCTATGATTCAAGCTCTACCCATATATCAGAGCATGGTTCAGGCTGCATTGGTGTACTTCTTTAAGGAATTTGATGCTCTCTCCCATCAATTCCTTTGGAATGGTAACCTATAAAGTACATGATGGAGCCTTATTAATTGGGACACTGTTTGCTAGCTGAAAAAGGAAGGGGGTTTAGTCCTATGCTCTGCTATCTTGTCTAGTTAGGCTCTTGTTGCCAAACTCTATTGGCATTGGTGCTCTAGTCAATCTCACCTTTGGGACCGAATCCTATCTCACAAGTATTACCCTTATGTTGATCCATCTGACATTGCTAGGTTGCCTCTTGAGGGCAGAGGCTCTATGGTGTGGGCTACCCTCAAGCAGGGAGCTCATCTTGTGAAACACAATCTTTTATGGATATGCAACAGTGGCACTAAGGCCCTCTTTTAGAGCAATTCCTGGGATGGATCACCCCCTCTAATATCCTCTCATCCACATCTATAGGATCTTTGTGATTCTTTCCTTGCTGCTGGATGGAACACGTTGGTTCATTATAAGGAGGCCTTTAACTTGGGCATGGAAGTTGGTTACCATTAGAAGAACTCTTTCGATTGGCCATCGAGGGGCTTGGTGGAGGATCGGCTAGAGCTATCCCAAATTTTGGCCTCTAGAAGATGCAGCTTATTACAAGGTTGTGATGTCTTGGATTTGGGAGGCACCCCTTCTAGGTAGTTTTCTATCTCCTCTAGCTACCTTGCTTTGATAAAGCAAATTCTTGGAGAAGTGGAGATCTCTTGGTGGAAGAGATTTTGGAACTATTTTTCATGGCTTAAATGTAATTTTTTCCTATGGGTTTTGGTCTACAATAGATGCCTTACTTGGGACAACCTCTGCAAACATGGATTCCAAGGGCCTTTTATATGTTTCTTATGCCACAATAATGTAGAGACCACCTCCCACCTTTTCTTCTAGTGTCCTTTTGCTAGACAAATCTAGCATTTGTGGTGGAGTGTATGGGACTGTCTATGCTGGCACACGTCCTCTCTTGCTAAATTTTGGGAGCGATTGGGCCACTCTACTACTAAGACCTCTGTCCTCTAGACTGCTTGGTTTATCAGCCCCTCCCTCATCTTGTGGAATATATGGCTGGAAAGGATTAGGAGGATTTTCCATGATGGATCCCTTGAACTCAGGCTTCTATGGGGGAGAATTGTCAAGTCTATGTAGGAGACCCTTCAAGCTAAATGTGATTCTACTAGGAATCTGGACCCTGAGGATGCTACCATCTATTCGTGCCTATACTTGACCTCCTCTAGCAACACACTCTTTACTCCTTATATGCACTAGGAAAAGAGCTCTAGACAACATCTGTAACCTACCAATTGGGCTGGGCATTAGATGCCCCTTGCTACTAGCATCCTTCAGGTTAACACAAATGGCTCCTCTTAGGGGAATCACAGGGCAGTCGGCATTGGAGGTGTGGGGCACAACAGCTCAGGGGATATCAAATTTGTTTTCTTGATTTACAAAGGCTTCCATACTAACAACCTTATGGAAGCTCAGGCTATCCTAGCTATTATGCAACAATGCTGCCAACAAGGTTGGCATAGGATAATTTGTGAGGCAAACTCATAAGTGCTGATCAATTTATTAAAAGAATGGAATTTTGTAATTGTGGACTGGCACTTGGCTTCAGTGGCTCACCAAATTCTCTAGCTTTACACCTCCTTGGATTCTATGGTGTTCACGTATATCCCCCGTGAGTGGAATGGGGTTGTTGACTTCTTGGCCAAATGGACCTCTGAATATGGAGCATCTTGGAACATCTATGACCATATGATGCTTCCCCTGAGTCTTTCTCAGAAGCTGGCTCAACTTGTTGGCCAGGGTAAAGCTATGTAAATTTTCTTGTTTCTGTTCCACTTTCAATAAATTTTTACCCCTTTTTAGTTAAAAATTTGGGGGGAATCATTTAGATGAGAGGGATAATGAAAAAAAAGAGATGGTTGTTGAAAAATGATCAGTCAATAAAAAAGATGAAACCCTTGGTGACATAAATATTGAACTGTTGCATACAATTCAAGATTAGGATTAGTCTATATGGTGGTTGTTAATCCTAAATTCCATGTAATAATTCAATCTTTATGTCACCAAGGGTTTTATTCTTTTTATTAACTAATCCTTGTTTAATTTCTATCTCTTATTGTTCATTATCATTGTCATATAAATCACACCCTGCATCTTCACAATAAACATTGTTGACCATTTTTTTAGCTATATCATATTATTTTGGATGCTTATGAAGCTATCCAATGGATCCATGACATGGTTACTAGAGGTAACTTCACTAGTTCCTAATTTAATCTTTTTCATATTAGCTATTTTTTAAAACAAAGGCCATACTTATAGAAGATGCACCATCATTTTTGCTTACTACTGACACATGGAATCTAAATTCCCCTTATAAACCCCTTTTAAATTTTCTTTATCTTCATATTTAGAAAGCTTTATTTTAACAAAATATGAACTTTATATTTCTATAGGATAGCTAGGAAAATATAAAGGTACACATGCAATGTTTTGTTTTTACAATCCATTGAAACTCACTTCGGTATCCTTCAATAAGTGAGGTACATTTAATGGTTATATCTTTAAAGGTTTCAAAGTTTGGTCTCCTTATTCTTTTCCACCTGGTCTTGGTAGGATCTAGGAACATAATCCTCAATTGTTTTATTTTCCTTTCTTCTTCCCATGCCCTTAAGCTTTAACCCTGGTGAAAATTCATAAAATTCCATTTAGTAGTGTCATTTGGTCTGCCATTTAGCACTACCATTCAATAATGTCATTTGGTAGTGTCATTTGGCACCATCATTCGGTGCTTCTATTTGTCTATATTGGGGTTTGGATGTGTTATCCTATTTTATATTAGGATTATAGGGTATATTATATATATGTGGAAAATTAAACTATTTTTTAAGATAATGTTGTTAAGTGTTGGTGAGCCAACCTCCAAAATAATTTATTTCCTTGAAATTTTGGTGATCCAGTCTCATCTATTGACCCTAAAAATTTGCCAAAACCAAAATTCAAAAATTTAAATATTCATGAATTAAAGATTATTCATTTCTAAAATTTACCCTAATGTTGTGGCATTAATTATGATACCCTATAAACTATAGGGTTATTATCCTTGGCATGAGTCTAGAGTCTGTACATGTGAATGGTGTGCTACTCAATTTTGTAATATGATTCTCACATGGTCCCAAGTTAAATTACATTAGACTATAGAGCATTTGTGTGAAACCTATGGTTATAATCTATGTCATCATGTAAAATGTGAACCATGTGTCCATCATAAGGGAATTTCAAGAATCTATTTGATTGACCAACTATAACATCCATCACCTATAACCATGTACTCCCAATTATAACCTATATATAAGTGTCTCTAATCAAAATGAATAATAATGTATCAGACATATTGGGGCCACATGCAAATCATAATGTAATATGCCCAATGGAGTCTTGAAAGTGTATAACATGTTGTAACTCACTCTCTTGATAACCAATGTGGTGTAAAAATATAAAAGTGCAAGTATTAAGATCAAAATCCTCATCTATAGACACATGGGGAAAATACCTATCTACTACAAATATATATATATATATATATATATATATATATATATATATTAATATATATATATATATATATATATATATATAGTCAATGTATCATGTTATGAAATTTGTATCGATGATGAATCTCTCACATCTCTCATAGCTATGAAGTGGCTTATATCACTAGTGGTGGTGTTGCTTGTGGAGGTGGAAGATAAATGATCTATATAGTTCCCTTATCTTTAAATTTATTTAGTTTATGTTGTAGTGCTATACATGTGTTTTTGTCATGCCCTGTGAGTTTGTCAAAGTGGAAAAAAGAGTTTCCCTTCCTATGGTGACAATATGTTAACTAATTTATGCTAGACTGTGGGTAATATCATCGGTCCTTTATCAATTATTAATTGAAAGATATGGTGTCGTCTATCTTATGAACTCCACTTCTATATATGTATGACTAAATCAATATCCATGGATATGACCATATGTACTAAATGAATCAATGGATCTACTAATGAATGTGGTTAAATATGGGATCTCATAGCTATAGAATCCTGAACAAGTGAGGCTACTGGTGTAGGGTGAGGTATGAGTGCCTTTAAATTATCTTTGTACTCTTTTGGGCCTACTAGTGTGAAAATCAATCCTTATAAATAATCATCGATGTTTATAGGTAGTTTATCATCCTCTATAATGGAATGAAAATCTATGTCAAAATTATGACTATAAGCCTCTTCTGAATTGACAAGTAGTGGTAATTTGGATATGAGGAGCTCATCATATATATGAGATGAATATGTATATACTATAAGAGGCTATTCCTCTATCATTGGTGAAGGTAAATGTACTAGGATAAGTTGTTAATCTATCATTAGTGAAGGTAATAATATTGGGAGAGCTTGTCCTCTGTCATCGATGAATTTAATTATGATGAGAGAGGTTAGTACTCTATCATTGATAAAGGTGCCTATGTTGTAGGAAGCTCTAAAGGTGGTTTATAAATAGTCTTACTAAACTACCCCACATATAAATATGCATCTTCTCAATAGGAATCATGTGAGGTGGGGGTTTGATGAGAACATGAGGTGTCCCATATGATGATGTACTGAATGTAGGAAGCTTAGTGATCATGTAATATCCAAATTATTGGTTATTTGTTCGGCATGTGTATAGGTACCCATCATGTAAAATTTTTATAAACCTATGAAGAATGGAAGGTACAAACTCCATATCATGTATATAAGGTCTCCTAAGTATCAAATTATAATGTAAATGGTTTGAAATCACCTGAAAGTGTGTAGATAATGTCTTTGGTCCTAATATAATGTCCAATTTGATTGATCCCAATGTCATTCTAGGATTTCCATCAAACCCTCAGATGTTATTGTATGTCTTCTAGATATATGTTATATCAACCCCTATGGTTTTCATAAATGTAAGTTTACATATATTTTGTCCTGAACCACTATTGATGAGAACTCATTTAATAGTTATGTTGTTGATTTGAGATTGAATAAAAGTGGAAAGTTTTGATTAATTACTTACTACAAATTTAAATCCTCATTGGAAAAATATGTCACATCTTCCACATATTTGATAGTATTCATGATTGATGAAAAATAGGATTGCTTGGTATTAGGAGGCATAAATGTGTGATTAAGTATTTGAAATAGAGTATCTTTGAAGGTTATTGATTTTTGAAGTAATTCCAATATATATATTTTAGCTGGTGTATTTCTCAACTGATCCACTATATCAAATTCTATATTATGATATCTAGGTGTTGTTGTAGTGTGTTGGGGACAATGAGGGATGGTAGGGTTATGTTTCTCCTGTATAGGCTAAGGAGGTACGCTATTTTGCCTAGTGACAACTCAAACTATAGGATCTACTATTTGCTTAGGGAATTTAGTATATGTGCTATGGTATCATATATAATTAAAAGGTCCAGGTGGAGGTAGAATAAAAGTAGTCATCTTAGCCCTCTGTCATCTAGTATTAACTAGAGGTCGCTCAAGGTGAACCATATAGAAATGATCTATAGAAAAATGGGGCTTACATGATGGATGACCAATATGTAAAACATTCTTAGATCGAACTGAATCCATGATAGGAGTATTATACATGTGTACCTTTCTATAAATAGTTGGTAATAAGCATGCTAGGAAAAGTACCAACCTTTGTACCATGAAGTGAAATATTGCTTCCATCATGATAATCATGGTATCGAGTTATAAATTAAGACTGAGTAACTACTTAAAATGTGAATCTTAGGGTTATCTAGGGTTGGAGTTTTTGGAATTTAGGTTTTCTTTGCAAATATTTAAATTACATGTAAATAAATTGAAATCCTAATATGAAATTCAATTAATTTAGCTAGGTTTTCTAGAAAAATCATAAAATCATAATTATGTAGCCCTAGTTATTATAAAAAAATTTAGATTAATACAAGCTAGGGTTTGGAGAAATATTTGAAGTAAGATGGGTTCACCAAATGATTTATCCTTTTAGGCTTTTACAAGTGTAATTCCTATGTTTTGGTTAAAGGAATACAATGTCTAACTCAATAAAATAATATGAAATAATTAAGCATTGATTTTTTATGAATTTTTGACTTCTTTTAAATTTATAAAACAGTAAAACATAGACTTAAAAATAAACTTATCTAGAAAGTGATTATTGTGGATGATCTAGGTTATGAAAACTAAGTTCTAGATAGTTCTAAGTATTATCAGTAGGGTGCTAAGATCTATTTTATCATTGGATAGTAGTGCCCCAATTGGATAGTAGCACCATGTTATTGTAGTGTCCTCAAAGTGGCTTTAGTGTCCTCTTTGTAAGATTATTCCTATTTTCTAAGAGCACCTGTGCCTATGTTTTTAGGTCCTATTCCTATGTGCACAAAATATAGAACTTTGTATTATTCTTAAAAAACTTCATTTAGTGTGCAAACCCTAATCATCCTTACAAGTATGGAATGAGAAGTAATTATTTGTTCACTAGCAAGATAGGCTAGACATCCTCAATACCATACTCTGAAGAGAGTTACATAAATACCAATAATCTAAAAAGGGATCAAGCCTGATGTAGTTCTCCCACCTAGTGCTTGATGCAAGTGTAAGTGAATGTTATAATGATAGTGGAATTAAATGCCTTAAATGTGCTTGAGCTTGAAAATATTTAAAATTTGGGTTTAGGGATGTGATAGATGGTAGTATGTAGAATTAGGGTAGAATAGGGATCAAATACCTTAATTTTTCTCAGCTTATATTTTGTTTGAATAAGATTTTGCATCTATTTTCCACCTAGTTAATAAAGGTAAAATAGACTTATATTTATAGAGAGTTGTAGCTTGTGTGAATAATAAAATGTACTTAGGTTGAACTTAGGAGGGGTATACATTTGAAATAGTATCTATTCAGGAGAGTTAGGGTAAAGGATAGTAGTGCCCAATTGGGGACACCAATGACATATGGATATAGTGTCCCAAATGTGGTGCTAATGTCCACTAGGTAGACTTCTAGGAAAATTAGGTTGAGATCTGATAAAGTTGTCCTAGGACTATGTTTTTGATGATTGTAATTGAATTTGGTCTATATAATGACTTAAAATGTGTGGAAAAGGATTTGGGATATGTTTAGGGATAAGATAGGAATAGGATAACTCAAGTGACACTCTTAGCATCCAAATACCTTTTTTTATGTGATTATAGCTTCATCATCCCTCATCATCCTTAATCACTTCATCCTCATCACTCACCATCCTTAATCACTCCATCCTCATCTTTCATCATCCCTATTCACTCATTCATCGACCCTCATCATCCTTAATCACTCCCTCATCACCCCTCATCATCCTTCATCATCCCTAATCACTCCCTCTGATACCGTGATGGTGGGTGCAATAGATTCTTACCTTTTCCTAATTGACTTGTATTCCAATTATAAATTTTAATCACTTGATTAAGGCTCAAATCATCTCTTCTTTCACTCATCCTCTTTCACTCAACCAAGGAACTCTTCTCTCTAAAAATACCTTTAACTCATGGATCCAAACAACTCTCTCTTGATGTAAAAAAAAATCATATTTCACTTGACTAAGGATCAAAGTAAATCTTATTAGATATTATTTGCAGTCAAAGAAATTTGTGGTAATTTAATTTGTTACCATTTATTTCATATATATGTTTTGATATGTGATACTTATATCTATATTTGTTTATAAATCATTTGGTTATATCTATGGTAGTTATGTATTCTTTTTTATAACATTGTGTGAGTATAGGAGCTATGAGAGTTTACCTCAAAGATCAAATTAAATGAGAAAAAAGGAAGGGTGTGATTTCATACATAGTATAGTTTTATCTAGTAAATGGAGTTAAATATTATTCCATACCAAACTATCCACCTATTTTATATATATATATATATATATATATATATATATATATGTATATGTATATGTATATAGTGTAGGGGTTCCTTAACACTACTAGATATATAGACAGGGGAAAATAAAAATAGGATCATGGATGCATGTGATTAAAAAAGACAAAGTGAATAATTGTGTTGAGATAAGAAAAATTATCTTATTTTATATGCTATTTATAAATTATATATAACCTTAGTCTTGTACACCTAGAAAATACATATCATGGATATACCTTCAACTTTTATACCTTTCCCACTACCAAAAGGTTCCTGTACACTATCTTTTTTTTCCTAATTAATTATCTCCTAGTCTAACCTATGTTATTATAATGAATCAGGACTTATATCATGCACAAAATTCTATAAATGTATTTATCTTCCATCTCTACAAGTTTTAGACTTGCACCTATTTTTTAACTACCTGAACACTTGCATTCCAGAGATGCATATGTAAACACAACTATCTAGTGCCCCAAAGTCATCCAGTTTACAAATTAATGTATTTATATGGTTGGTCTAAGTGATTTAATGTGATACATTATCCAAATGAATTGGTTTAAATATAATATCAACCCTCATTCAATCCTCACCTAGGAACAACTAGCAACTCACAAGGCAAATTACCAAAAACATTCTATCAAGCACTCAAGGGAGAAAAAGTTTCCTTACTTTCCATTATTTGCATATAAATCATATAAATAACACATCTATAGGTCTAAATTATTAAATTATATTCTTAAGATTTATATTTATCAAGTTACTAGCTAGGTCACTATTATACTTACTAATCACACATTGCATAATCCACATACAAGCTAACACATAGGGGATAATTACTTAAGTTTAATAACCTCTTATAAGTATTGGAGTTGTAGGTATAACTTGTTTAAAAAGGGTTTATTAGGGTATATCGACACCATGTGATCGCTAACCCAATTTTCCCACAACCAATATGAAGATGAAGAACTAGGGTTTTGCTATTTGACAAGGAGTGATAATCCATGACCCTAAAGGCAAAATAGAACCCAAAATCATCTAAATGGTTGCATCAAGTTTCAAAAGGTATTATATATTAGAAACATGAATCTAATTTAGACATTAGTGTTGATGTAACCATCCCAAATTAATGTAAGTGCTTGCATCTACAAAGGCATAATTTATAGAATTAGGTGATTATTCCAAAATCTAGATCTAATCTATTTTATATATAGATATATATTATCATAAAAAGTGGATAAGTATCTTATTTTCATTACTATTTTAATATCTATCATATATTTACTTTTTATATTTATAATCTTAGTATATGTCTATCTGAGTTTCATAAATAATTAGCCAACTATAGAGATAGTCTACCATCCTTTTACCCTAAGCTATCTCTACCCCTTTAACCCTCGATTCCCCTTAATATATATTTTAGGGTTAAACACTTGGTTAACCTGATGTGACCCTACACATGATAACTCTCACTTAGGGACATAAAGGTCTCACATATTCTAAAAATACCAAAAAATAAAAAAATCCAAAAATATTCTCAGCATTTTACATATCATACTAGCTCTTTGGCATATATATTATGGTTCCATGTTGGTAGATGGAATATCAATATTTCTTATATACAAATGTTTCATGCATGTTTTGGGGGTGATATAGGCATACATAGATACATTATTGAAATTTTATATGTTTGGCTTTCCCTCTACTCATGTCACAAGGATGTTGGGGACATCTACCTCTTTGATCATGATACACCTAGGTTATATAATTCTATGATCATTTTAAATTATCATTTTTTAGCTTATGTAATTAAAAATGACTTTATCCATGTTTATATATTTCATATTGTAGTTGATATACTATGTACTTAATGGTTTTTTAATGTACTTACACATGTTTTATGTTCTCTATGTACCTAGATTAACCAAAAACCTATCAGTAAGTCAACTCTTGGAAAATAATTTTAAGATTGACTTTGATTGTAAAGGTGAAATGAAATTGTGTTTGATTAGAGACAAATATAGAAACTCCAAAATTATTACATGATCATCTAATGTGAACCATATGTTTTAGTTTGATTTTATTTAAAAATATAATCAAACACTAATAACAAAAGATACAGACTCGGCACAACTATGGCACAAGAGATTTGGCGACATAATTTTTTGATAGTTCAACACATTCCACAATAAATACATGGTAAGGGCTTAACACCTCTTAAAAAGGGTAAAGACAAATGTCATGATTTCTTATAAATAAATCAACATCAAGTTTCATTTTAAAAAAGTACCTATTGATCCAATGGTAAACTTGATCTAGTTCACATAGATCTGTGTAGACCAATGACACCTAGCCATGTTGGATTTAAGTAATTTATGATATTTTTTGATGATTGTTCCATAAAAATGTTGATATAATATTTGAAAATAAAGGATCAATCCTTTGAAACATTCAACAAGATCAAATTATCTATTGAAAATTAATCTGGTTGACACATCAAGATCCTCTACTCAGATCATGGGGGGAATTCATAGGTAATGAGTTTAAACATTTTATACAATCAAATTCCATATATCATCAAATGGAAACTCCTCATACACCACATAAAAATTCAATTATTAAATGGAGGAATTGTACTATTGTATAAATGGTGTGATGTATGATATATGACTCAGGCTTGATAAAGGAATTTTGGGCAAAAGATGCCAGAACTATCATATATATACTCAATAGAGTACCCAATGTAGCTCTTAATGGAGTAACACCACATGAAGCTTGGTCAAGGAAAAATCTATCTATAACACATCTTTGAGTTTTTAGATGTTAAGCAAGTATGTACATTCCCAAAGTAGAACAAACTAAGCTTGATATGAAATCCAAAAAATATGTGTTCTTAGGGTTTAATAAAGAAGCACTATTATAGACTCATGGATCCAAAAACTATACAAATATACACCAATAGGTATGTTTGATTATTTAAAAATAAACATGTAGAAGTTCCTTCTACAAGTGCACATGATAAAAAAATTAGTCCCATAGAAAATATAGAAGATGTTGATCTCCTAGATGAATACAATAATGATGATGGGAATAATGATGTATCTCCACCACCCATAAGAACTACTCAACATATGATTAAATGGTATAAAAATACTATCAGAGATGTAAAATTAGATGGTGCTCCAAACACATCCACCACTAGACCAAGGACTCGTAGTATGGCTCATGGTGAGGTAAATTTTGCATTAATGAGTACAATTATTTAATATATCAAGCCCTTTACAGTTTAAGAATCCCTATAGTTAAAACTTTGGAAAGATGCCATGAATGTAGTATATAATTCACTAATGAAAAATAAAACATGACCACTTGTAGATCTTCCACAAGGGAAGAAGCTAATCAGATGGAAATGGATCTTCAAGACAAAGTACAAAGTAGATAGCAGTCTTGACAAGCACAAGGCAAGACTAGTTGTGAAGGTGTATGCTTAGAAATAAGGCATTGACTATGAGGAAACATTTTCTCCCATATCAAAGATCAAAACAATCAAGATGATTTTTTCTCTAACTACACAGTTTGGCTAGGAATTCCATCAAATGGATGTAAAAAGTGCCTTCCTCAATGGAAACATACAAGAAGTCTACATGACTCAACCAGAAGGTTTTGTCAAATATAGAAAAGAAGATAAATTTTATAGACTTGTCAAATCATTGTATGGTCTTAAACAGACTCCTAGGGCATGGTATATCAAGATTGATGAGAATCTCTTGAAACATGGATTCAAAAGGAGTCCATATGATCCAAATATATACCTCAAACAACAAGCATGAGAGATTGATTTTAATTGTATATTTTAATGATATAGTCATCAATGATAGTTTAATGAAGGTGATTGAATCAATAAAGAAAGATATAATTTGATCATTCGACATTACAAATCTTGAGCTTCTACATTATTGTCTTGGTTTAGAAGTTTAGAAAAGATAAAATCACATTTTTGTATCTCAACTCAAATATGCCAAGATAATGCTCGATAAATTCCAAATGATAGAGAATAAAACATTTGACACACATATGGAAATAAAGCTTTAGTTGTCTCAAGTTGATCCATCACCATAGGTAAATGTAACTCTATATTGATAGTTGATGGGAAGTCTCATTTACCTCACCTACACTAGGCCAAACATCAACTATGCTGTCAATTATCTCTCAAGGTTCATGTAAGAGCCTAAGCTCAGTCATTGGAAAGCAACAAAGTGAGTATTGATGTACATCAAAGGAACTATGGATTTTGGCATAAAATACAAGAAAAATTATAACAAATTATTGATAGTATACTTATATTGAGATCATGCAAGGAACATTGATGACAAGAAATCCACTTCAGTATTTGTATTCTTTTTGGGATATGGACTGATTTCATGGGGGAGTAAGAAACAAAATTATGTTTTAAGGTCCTCTAAAGAATTTGAATATCACACCATAGGAAGATTTGTTTGTGAATCTATTTGGCTCAAACATATACTTGAAGGATTTAGATTACTATATGATCAACCAACAATTCTTCATGTAGGTAATGAAGGAGTATTGAAGCTTGTTTGCAATTTAGTGTTTCATGAACACATTAAACACACTAAGGTACAAGTTTGTTTCATCCTTGAACATGTTTATTACAAAAACATCCATCTCCAATATTCTTGATAGATCAACAACATGCAAATATTTTAACCAAAGCATTTGTGTGGGAAAATTTTGAGGCATTCATATAATTTCTCTCCTATTCACTTCAGATAATGTTGAATTAAGGGGGAATTTTAGGGTGATTAATTCATAATTATTAAATAAATGAGTAATATTAATTTAATCATAGTTGATTTTAATATGATTATTTACCATAGTTATTTGTTAGGTTATTTAGGTAGGTAAATCTTGAAAATCTTTTAAACATAGCAATTATAACTCCTGATTAATATTTGGGATATTTTATTGTTTACATTAGTTTTATCATTCATATTTTATAGTTAATATTAATAGATTATGTTTGTGTATAAATAAGGCTCTGTAAATGTATTTCAATTGATTGAAATAAATATAATTTGATTATTATGCAATATAATACCTATTGATAACCCATTCAATATCATGTTTGTAAGATATTTCATCTTACCATACTAGTGAGATCTAGGTCTATTCATTCTAGTGATAAATTATACATGTAAGTCAAGGTCATTTTTACATGATAGTGTATTCTCATTTCCATATGATATTGTATTTCCCAACTCCACTCCAATTGATGTTTCCCACTAGGACATTCAAGGTGACATACCATAAATAGGGGGTATTGATTCATTCATCCATATATTTATCTTGGCCAATGCTACTAGGACACACATAGGGCATCCTCAGTCATTTATCCCTATCTCATACAATCCATGACTAAAAACCTATACATATACATATAAATACAGGCATGCATACATACATACATACATACATATACAACATACATACATACATACATACATACATACATACATACATACATACATACATATATATATATATATATATATATATATATATATATATATATATATAAACTAATGACATCCATGCTTGACCTAGATAGTGTTGAGTGCCAGTCCTAATGACCAAACTTGCACCAATGAAGAAAGATCAATAAAGAAAGATCTAATTTGATCATTTGCCATTATAGATCTTGAGCTTCTACATTATTGTCTTATTTTAGAAGTTTGGAAAAGAGAATATCACATTTTTGTATCTCAACTCAAATATGCTAAGATAATGCTTGATAAATTCCAAATGATAGATAGAAAAAAATTTGACATAAATATGGAGATAAAGATTCAATTGTCTCCAGTTGATCCATCACCATAGGTAAATGTAACTCTATATTCATAGTTGATGGGAACTCCCATTTACCTGACCTACACTAGGCCAAACATCAAATATGATGTCAGTTCATGCAAGAGCCTAAGATCAATCAATGGAAAGCAACAAAGTGAGTATTGATGTACATCAAGGGAACTATGGATTTTGGCATAGAATACAAGAAAAATGATAAATAATTCTTGATAGGATACTTAGACTCAGATCATGCAAGGAACATTGATGACAAGAAATCCACTTCAGTAGTTTTAATCTTTTTTGGATATGGACTGATTTCATGGGGGAGTAAGAAAACAAATTATGTTTTAAGGTCCTCTAAAGAATTAGAATATCGCACTATAGGAGGAGTTGTTTGTGAATCTATTTGGATCAGACATATACTTGAAGGATTTAGATTACTATATGATCAACCAACAATTCTTCTTGTAGGTAATGAAGGAGTATTAAAGCTTGTTCACAATTTAGTGTTTCATGAACACACTAAACACACTAAGGTACAAGTTTGTTTCATCCTTGAATATGTTTAGTACAACAAAATCCATCTCCAATATTCTCGATAGATCAACAACATGCATATATTTTAACCAAAGCATTTCTGTGGGAAAATTTTGAGGCATTCATATAATTTCTCTCCTATTCACTTGAGATAATGTTGAATTAAGGGGGAATGTTAGGGTGACTAATCCACCATTATTAAATAAATGAGTAATATTAAATTACTCATAGTTGAGTGTAATACGGTTATTTACTGTAGTTATTTGTTAGGGTATCTAGGTGGGTAAATCTTAAAAATCTTTTAAACTTAGTAATTATAACTCCTAACTAATATTTTAGATATTTTATTGTTTACATTAGTTTTATCATTCCTATTTTATAGTTACTATCAAGAGATTATGTTTGTGTATAAATAAAGCTCTGTAAATGTATTTCAATTGATTGAAATAAATATAATTTGATTATTATGCAATATAATACCTATTGACAACCCATTCAATATCATGTTTGTAAGATGATTCATCTTACCATACTAGTGAGATCTAGGTCTATTAATTCTAGTGATAAATTATACACGTAAGTCAAGGTCATTTTTACATGATAGTGTATTCTCATTTCCATATGATATTGTATTTCAAAACTCCACTCCAATTGATGTTTCCCACTAGGACGTTCAAGGTGACATAACATATATAGTGGGTATTGATTCATTAATCCATATATTTATCTTGACCAATGCTACTAGAGCACACATAGGGAATCTTCAGTCATTCATCCCTATCTCGACCAATCCATGACTAAAAACCTACATAAATATGTGTGTGTATATATATATGGATCTATATATCTATTTGAACTAATGACATCCATGCTTAACCTAGATAGTGTTGAGTGCTAGTCCTAATGACCAAACTTAAACCAATGAAGAAAGATCAATAAAGAGAGATCTTATTTGATCATTCGACATTACAGATCTCAAGCTTATACATTATTGTCTCGGTTTTGAAGTTTGAAAAAGATAAAATCACATTTTTGTATCTTAGCTCAAATATTCCAAGATAATGCTCAAGAAATTCTAAATGATAGATAGCAAAACATTTGACACACATATGGAGATAAAGCTTTAGTTATCTCCAATTGATCCATCACCATAGGTAAATTCAACTCTATATTGATAGTTGATGGGAAGTCTCATTTACCTCACCTACACTAGGCCAAACATCAACTATGCTATCAGTTATCTCTCAAGGTTCATGCAAGAGCCTAAGATCAGTCATTGGAAAGAAACAAAGTGAGTATTGATGTATATCAAAGGAACTATGGATTTTGGCATAGAATACAAGAAAAATAATAACTAATTCTTGATAGGATACTTACACTAAAATCATTCAAGGAAAATTTATGAAAAGAAATCCACTTTAGTGTTTGTATTCTTTTTGGGATATGGATTGATTTCATGGGGGAGTAAGAAACAAAATTGTGTTTTAAGGTCCTGTAAAGAATTAGAATATCACACTATACGAGGAGTTGTTTATGAATCTATTTGGCTTAGACATATACTTGAAGGATTTAGATTACTATATGATCAACCAAAAATTATTCATGTAGGTAATGAAGGAGTATTTAACTTGTTCATAATTTAGTGTTTCATGAACACACTAAACACACTAAGGTACAAGTTTGTTTCATCCTTGAACATGTTTAGTACAACAACATCCATCTCCAATATTCTTGATAGATCAACAACATGGATATATTTTAACCAAAGCGTTTGTGTGGGAAAATTTTAAGGCATTCATATAATTTCTCTCCTATTCACTTGAGATAATGTTTAATTAAGGGGGAAAGTTAGGGTGATTAATTCACCATTATTAAAAAAATGAGTAATATTAAATTACTCATAGTTGATTATAATATGGTTATTTACCATAGTTATTTGTTAGGTTATTTAGGTGGGTAAATATTAAAAAAAATTTAAACTTAGTAATTATAACTCCCAATTAATATTTGGGATATTTTATTATTTACATTAGTTTTATCATTCCTATTTTATAGGAACTATTAAGAGCTTATGTTTGTGTATAAATAAAGATCTGTAAATGTATTTCAATTGATTGAAATAAATATAATTTTATTATTATGCAATATAATCCCTATTGATAACCCATTCAATATCATGTTTGTAAGATGATTCATGTTACCATACTAGTGAGATATAGGTCTATTCATTCTAGTGATAAATTATACATTCATGTCAAGGTCATTTTTACATGCTAGTGTATTCTCATTTCCATATGATATTTTATTTCACAACTCCACTCCAATTGATGTTTCCCACCAGGAAATTCAAGTGACAAACCATATATAGGGGATATTGATTCACTCATCCATATATTTATCTTGACCAATGCTACTAAGGCACACATAGGGCATCTTCAATCATTCATCCCTATCTCTATATCGACCAATCCATGACGAAAAATGTATATATACATACATATATATATCTAGGTCAAGCATGGATGTCATTAGTTGATACATATATATATATATATATATATATATATATATATATATATATATGGATCTATATATCTATCTCAACTAATGACATCCATGCTTGACCTAGATAGTGTTGAGTGCCAGTCCTAATGACCAACCTTAAATTAGTGAAACCAAGGAAGTTAGAATGCATATTCTAATTGGTGATTCCTATAGAACATTATAATGAAACCTTAGACCCTCAATAAACTATGGCCATGTTGAATATATAAATACATATTAAACCCCTTAGTGTTGATAGTGCATATTACATACTAGGGGAACTCTTATTGATAACACATTCAATATTATGTTGGTAAGATTATTCATGTAATCACATCCACTATAAGGGTTGATGAGAGAGTGATTAGGGATAATGATATAAAAATAGGGAGTGATTAATAATGATTATAGATGATAAGGGTCAATGAGGGAGTGATTATGGATGATGAGGGATGATGAGGATGTGATTAGGGATGATGGGGGAGTCATTAGGGATGATGAATGATGATGAGATATGATGAATGAATGACTAGAGATGATAGGGGATGATGGACAATGAGGGAGTGACTAGGGATGAAGAGGGATGATAAGGGTTGAAGAGAGAGTAACTTGGAATTATCAGGGATGATGAGGGTTGATGATGGAGTGATTAGGGATGATGAGGGACAATGAGGGACAATGTGATGATGAGAACTGATAAGGGTGTGATTGAGGATGATGAGGGAGTGATTAGTGATGATTATGGATGATGAGAGATAATGAGGCATAATTATTGAGTGATTAGGGATGATTATGGATTATGAGGGATGATGAGGATTGATAAGGGTGTGATTATAGATGATTAGGGATGACTAAGGAGTGATTAGGGATGAGGAGGTGGGATGAGGGATGATTGAGGAGTGACTAGGGATGATGAGATATGATAAGGGAGGATGGAGTGATTAGGGATAATTATGGATGATTAGGGTTGATGATGGAGTGATTAGGGATGATGAGGGTCAATGAGGGAGTAATTAGGGATGATAAAGGTTAATGAGAGTTGATGAGGGATGAACTAGGGATGATGAGGGATGATAAGGACCACTAGGAATGTGATTAGGGATGATGAGGGTCAATGAGGGAATGATTAGGGATGATGAGAGATAATAAGGGAGTGATTAGATATTATGAGGGATAATGAGGGATTTATTATGGATGATTAGGGATGGAGTTCAATGAGGAAGTGAAAGTAGATCTATAATAATCATGTCACATAAGATCAAAGGGTTTAGTAATTGAATAAAAATTTTAAGGATATACCAAAGTGTTTCAAGATGGAGGGAATTTTGGATTTAATTTTATATAAGTACCTTATTTACTACATGATTAGTAGTGGAAATACCTTATGATATGATGTTATTTTAACTTCAAATTTCTAGTAATAATCTAGAGAGGGAATCAAGAGTTACTAAGTTACTATTGAGTACCGACGAGAGTACTCAATTGATTAATACTAAAACACTAAATGGTATTATACCTATTGAGTAATGGTTTTAGATAACATTCAACCATTTATAGATAGATATAGGTAGATATATTCCTAAGCACTATATTTAAGCATTTATGTTCTTGAAACCTCTCTCCATATGGTTTGGGGAGAGGGTGATAGTGATATGAATGATTATGATATAGGAATATAAGAAAATAAGTTTTGAAAGCACTCCCCTCCACCCAAAATATTAGTGGTATTGGTATTGGTAGTATCATATGAAATTTTGGAATATTATAAGTTGAATATGTTCTATGTGATCTAGGATAAATACATCAACTCATGCATGCATGAGATTGGAAATGATGCATGCATGGATTGACTCATCTATCTAAATATTTTTTATAATGAACATAATATTTTTTGGATCACTCTTGAATGGTGTTTAGATTCTTTATATTTTAAATGGTGTACTAGGGTGATTATCCCTAATTGGTGTATAGTATATTAGGTAGGGCCATGGTGGATTACTCTAGGGATATTTTCATATGATTTCAATGACATAAATAAGATAATTTTGAGTCAATAATGCTATTTAAGTAATAAAATTTGAGTGATGAATATGGATGAATTGATGAAGAATAAAAAATGCTCAAATGACCAGATTCATGTCCATATAGGATCATGTGGTTATGAATGTACATATAGAATATGCTATCAGATCAAACCATTCCATTTCAAGACTATGAAAAGGTCATATGGGGTGAGAAAGTTGATATTCCTAGTAACCAAGAGATTGAATAAGAAATATTTTTATATGTATAATTAAAATTTTATTACCAGATTAAGAGTGTGTAAATGCTCTCTTTATACATAAATAGTTTAATTCTTGAATGCTCTCATAGTTGATATATATATATATCCATCTTTATCTCCCCAATATATATATATATATATATATATAAAGGTGACTTTTCAAATTTTATCCCCATCTTGACCTATCTATATATCTATGGGAAGTAGGTGGTGTACAAATGGCCTAACCCAACCTGTAGTCATCAATTGAGTGTTCTATTTAAAATATCCATATCATGAACTATGGGAGGTCAAAGCACAAATTATATCACCCAATACCCCCATGATTCATCTACTATATACATTTCACATTACATAGATAATAGAGAGATCATGCTTCTATCTATTTTTGTCATTATATTAGTGTGATTGTTTCTTGTGAAAGTTATGAAATAATATCATGACTACATGTATGATATAGGTTTCATGATATAGGCTAGTCATTTATGCATATATATCAACCCATTGATAAAAAATCCTATAAATTATTTAGGAATTTAACCTATAGTAGTTTTCAAGCCTTTTGCTAACCAACCATGAATAACATGATTATGAGATTGGAATGGAACCACCTATAATATCATGGTTATGAGATGAAAATATCACCACCTATAATGGGTTTTACATTACAACCTAGAACATGGATATAATATGGGAATATCAATCGAGGAAGGGAAACCCTATTCTATATATCTAGGAAGAGAAAACCTATTTTATATATCTAAGAAGGGAAGGTCAATTTAAAATGGCCAAATGATAGGCCCATTAGTGATGTAATATTCCAATTATCTTGAAATATCCAGATCTAAATCCCTTATAAAATGAGTAGATACAAATATGTGTGAGAGATCATTTGTGGACTAAAGGTTATGTAATTTACTAGATGGGAATTGCTCTACCTACCTACAAATAGAGAGAGAGAGAGAGAGAGAGAGAGAGAGAGAGAGAGAGAGGAGAGAGAGAGAGAGAGAGAGAGAGAGAGAGAGAGAGAGAGAGAGAGAGAGAGAGAGAGAGAGAGAGAGAGAGAGAGAGAATCAACATAATGGGTTAGTGAGTGAATGGTCAGTGAGTGACTGGGATCTTAATTAAAATGGGAATGATAGTGTATGATGTATCAATCAATGAATAAGTAAGGAAATATCATTAATATTATGTTGGTGTTGGTGAGTGTGTGATTATAGGTAGTATCATGTATGTCAGACCCAACCTATCTAGATTATAACTTATGCACATTGAGGTTCACTAATGAGGGAAAAAAATAGGTTTGTATGATCTTATGATTTGGGTTTTTCTATTCTTTAGTAAAAGGAATGGTCATGGAATGGGAATCATAAATCATTAGTTACTTTATCTATATATAAATGGATGGGGTTATTGGATTGGCTCACATTTATCTATCTCTCTCACACCTCCTCATTAGTGAAAGTAGATCTCTGGGTCTACATTGACATTGGGGTGAAAATGTGCCTGAGAGGTTTGACCCACAACCAAAATTTCCTTTTATTTTAATAGATGATAGATTACCCCAAATGAAAATATACAAATGTGAAAATAAATAATTGGATGCAAAGTTTTTTAGTTTATCTGAGGGTTGGATATATCAATCGAGATAGGTTGATACATATGTGCACGATCCATCTCATCATATTATGTATATTTTTATCCATGTTATCATAGGAATTATCTATATAATTAATCCCTATATTTATCTCAACCATTCATCCCTATTTATATATTAAACAATCAATAACTATGCCCCTATCTATATGTATGGCTCCCTAACTCTATCTCAACTAGTGGCATTCATACTTGAGCTTAAATCTTAATAACTCTTATAATTTAGTAATTTTACAAACCTCTCAAGATTATTACCTCTTAACTCCCTCTCAAGCTTAGAACTAGACTAGAGTAGGGTATTTTGGGTGTGTTTCAAATGTTAGAAAAAAATAATATAGAGTTTGGTGTCAGTCCTAACAATTGGCCTTAAACCTCTAAAACTAAGTAAGGTAGTGCATATTCTATTTGGTGATTCCTATAATAACTTATAGTGTAGCCTTAAACCCTAAGGTAACTGGGGCCATGATAAATATATAGATAGGTATTAAACCCCTTAGTTATTAGTGCCTAATCAACACTAGAGTGAAATCTTATTATAGTTCCCTCTTGAAGTAAGGAGATAAGAGTGACTATCCTGAATCTTATTTTAGTTGGTGATTCATCATTCTAGTAAAGAGTGAAGAGTAAAGAGTAAAGAGATAGAGGGTTGATTTGATTCATATAGTTGTTAGTTTGGCATTCATCTCAACTATTTTTAATTCCCCTCCATCATGGTTGTGTGTTTAGTTTTGAGGTCAAGGAGATTGAAATAAAGTGGTATATTCAGTCATATATATCTATATGGCACCAATGCCTTTTTCTCTATTTGGCCATATATATCTATATGACACCTCAAGCATAGATAAAATGTTGCCTCATAGATAAATATATAAATAAGTTTTATCATGTATATTATAGACCTATATAACTAATGTAATTTTTACATATTATGTTCAATAATGAAATTCTAAAAACTATGTATTGACCAAAATTGATTTTTTAAAAAATATCTTCTAAATGGTAATTCCTACAACTCTAGAATCAATTTTAAAATATGTAGAGTGGCCATAATTTATTTTATTTAGCAAAAAATAATTAAATATAATGTATAATTAATTTTTTATTAATATATACATACAAACACAAACAAACAAACCCAAAACAAAAACAAAATTAAAGGGTGTATGCCCCTTTACTGAACATTTCTCAAATTTTGAGCATTCCCTTAAAAATTTATTTGAAAGGGAGTACACCCTTTAGGGTTGGGAATGATCCTCATCATAGTTGTTATGATGTTTGTTTCAAAAGGGTATACACCCTTTACACAAAATGAAAAGTTTTTTTAGAAATGTCATGTTTTTTGTCTCCTAACTTCACACATCTACCTTTATAGTAATTATACTATTATATATATGTGTGTGCTGTAATATAATATATAAATATATTATAATATATATTTTAATAATTTAATAAAATTATAATATATTACTAACTTAATAAAATATATTGATATATTATATATATTAAAAAATATATTAATAATTAATATACTATAATTATAAATATAATAACTTGGACCATCAATTAAGAATGTAAAGTCTTAATAGATTATTTTATTACCCAAGGATTCAAAATGTGGAAAGTTTGTAATTAGGGATGCATTATTTGTGTCATTATGAATCATTGATTGTTGACACCTTTAATGAATAGTTTTTTCTTTCATCTCAATCCTTTTCCAAAAAACTATTCAAAGTAATATTTCCCCCCACATTAATATCTAGACATAAATCCATCACATATGTTATTATACAGATATCTATTCAAAAGTAACACCATATTTATAGTGACCACATCAAATTGTGATTATGTGGTAATGAAAAAGTGTGCCCATCAGCTGGATACCATATTCATGTGGAGTGCTGAATTGAATGGAAAACACTCTATGAAATTACTTTGATGTTTATTTACATGCCAAGAAATATATATTATGTAATAATATTAATATGAACTATGTTATCATTTGATGAATATTATTTGGTTACATATTACAATAGCTTAAAGTTAGTGAATCTAGATTTTAATAATATTATTTTACTTTTCTATAATTTTAATCTTTATATGTTTTTAGTGGATTTAAATTATTATTATCATCACCATTTTGTTTTAATTTTATAATTATTTATATTATCTCTCCCTGGAACCATATTTATATAAAAAATGCTTCAAGTCTTAAAGCTCAAAACTTTTACATTATATATGGATATAAAAATAATTTCTTTAATGACAATGTTTCATCAAGGTTTTTCTCATCTAGGAGTATATATAAATTTTTGTTTTGTAGAAATATTATGATACAAATATATTATCAATGCATCTTACACCTTTTTGTGTAATAACATTTTGACATATAGATACAAATATCTTAGTTTTTTCAGTATCTATTGTATCTCTAGAAGTACTGTTGAAAGTAAATTAAAATGAATGCACTTAATAAACCATGGATATGTTCTTATTTATATCGATTGTCATGTAAAAAATTTGACATGACTGAAAAGACATTAAAATGGGACAATTTGCTTTATAAATGTATAATGCACACTCTACACAACTATATTTTCCATTGGCTAGACATATTCATGACATAAGATGTACAAATCATCCAAGTAAATTTATATTCATAAATGACATGTAGGTAATGTTAAATTGGATGCATGGTTGCTACACAACCATATAGGTCCCACCTACTCTAATGGCCTATAGGCTCTCACACAAGCCTATGACTCTTTAAGTTATCTTAGTGGGGAAAACTACCCCAAGGTACCAAAGTGACACTCAAATAAGGTGAGGTGGTTTCAATAAACCACTGGCTTGAATGATGTTATCCAAATCTTTATGGCATTCAAAATGTCTTTAGGTGAGTCTAACTAATCACATTGATTGGTTCATAATTAAGTCATAACTAAATTATAATTTTAATTTGAATTAAATTTAGAATATAATGGTTTTAAAAATATCATATAGTCCCCATATTACCTAAAAATGGGTCTAAAATATTTCAAATAAGCCCCTTGGGTATGGAACACTCGATCTCAATCATTATATCAATTCAACCTCGAATGTCAAATTTGGTCAAAGGTGAGGAATCCTTAAAAAATCTTATGCTATTGAATAAAAGCTTAAAAAATAGTCACTAAGACACAAAATCATATTTTGTAAAGGATGTAGGAGGTGTTGGAGGATGACTTATCCATATTCATCCCTCCTTTCCTTCATTAGCATTGGATGACTGTCATTAATGGAGTTTCTAATATTTTGATCCTTTTAATTTATTTAATTTTTAAAAACTATTTTGATACATTCATAGTTTAATTTGTTTTATAGCTACATATATTCTCAAAAAAATTCGAAGAGGTCTTAGTCTCTCATAGTTTCTGAAAAGATATTTTGGAGCTTCAAGCTCCAACACAACCATTAATGGTTTCTAATAAGGATTAATAAGAAAAATAATTAAATTATTATTTTTAATATTATATTTTTTGCTCATGTGTTAGAGGAATAAAAAATCAATGAAGGTCCCCTTTAAGGTCAACCCATCCTGGTGATTCTAGAATCTTGCGATCACCAAATACGTCAAAAGGGACCTCTCAAACATAAAAGAGATAAATATTGAAGACCTTAAAGTTTTGTTTCCTCAAACCCATTTAATAAAGAAAGGATAAGAATATAAATGGGGGTTATTTTTGGATTAAGCCACCTCTAAGTCACCATATCTCTATAACAATGGGTACAAAATTGGTATCTCTTGTTTAAAAAGTTTTGGGTTTAATTTAATTGTACAGGTCTCAAACTTAATAAAAGTGAATTTTTAATGAAAATTCATATTAAATTTAATAAAAATATATATAGTTTTTAATATATTATTTGGTGGTCAAGTTTGGGTGGTAGTCAACTCTTGTTGATCATCCCCTCGTAGATTTGAACGTGGCATGTTAGCCACACTTTTATCACTTAAACACTAATTGTATGTGGTAGTTTACACTTTAACTAAACTATGAGGCCCTTAGGGCCTTCAACTAATGTCAAATAGTCACATGGGTGATTACTATCCTTTTTTTAAGCCTAACCTACATGAAGTGGCTTATGACCTTCCAAAGGGCGTGTATGCCAACAAAGTTACCCTATATGCTATAAATTTTCTAAATTCATAACAAGAGAGATGTAAGATGAAAATTTATGAAATGAGAAATAAAAATCCTAGAAAATCATGAGGTTTTTGTAAAAAATATTTTTAGAGGTTTTATATCTTGAAAAGTTTGAAAAAATAATTAATCAAGTCTCAATATTTTTACAAAGGAAAATGAACCTTTTTCAGTGCTTTGGCTTAAAATTCCATATTTTTTATATGGTGGCACACAAAAATATTCCATAAATTTCTAAGGGAGCCAGAGGAAACCTACTACCTAGAGATATTACTTTATGAAAATTTTCAATAAGTTTAAAATTTCATAGAAGTTATTTGCATGCAGTGGTCCTTTGATGGACTCAATAATATAAATAAAAAAAATCATATAAATTCATATTATTAAAATTTTGTTTAGTGATGTGGAGTAAAATTCAAAAAAAATATCATTTTAAACAGAATTTTCCAACTTTAATATTCCATTTTGATATTGTTGTTCACTCTAAACTCTCAATTCATGTAATAACCATGAGATTGAGTATTCCCTAAAAAGGAATATGGGACAACTACGTAATTTCATCCTCCATTTTAGGAATAAATAGGATTATTACAAGGCATGGTTGTGGGTATTTGAATTCATTGGGTATTTGAATTCATAAATGGAGTCTACATGAATTATCTCCAAGAGATGTAACATTACAAATGAAAGTTCAATATGAAGTTAATGTACATAGGTCTAATTATCAAATATTATTATAGGATTTCAATTATTATGTTTTTTTATCTCTTAAAAAATGGGAAAGGATATTTTGATCTTTAAAAAAAAAAACACAAAAGGGAAGGGAGAGTAAGGTAGAAAAGGGAGCCTCTAGGTCTATAATGAATTCAATGCATTGATCATCGAACCAAATGACCTTACCACAATTATAACACTATAGACTAAGTTTCACTAAAGTTCCACCTCCAAGAACACATAATAAGAAGATTTTGAGGAAAATGGGAGTATGACTAAAAAATTAGCCCTCACTAAATATGAGTACTAGGTGTTTATAGTAAAATACACTTAAACACCCTATGTTAATTTGTAGATCAACACACAAATTAATAGTACTATAAAATGGAAATGAGATAACTCACATAGTGATTATAATAACTAAGCACATCATAACCATAACACACATAAAGTAGAAAAGTATTATTCTAATTAATCTAGCATTGACAAGCATTCAGAAATGGAGATGAAAGATAATTGAGACCTAAAATAGACCCTTTACAGAAAACAAGAATTGTATTCATTAAAAGTGAGTTTTGTTTATAGTAATCAATCTTGGAAAACTCTACAATATAAAGAGATGAATGAAAAATTAGGTTAAATCCTAGATATAATTTGACAAAAATTTCAAGAAAGTTTTGGTTGACGCATATATTACAATATAACTTTGACTTATATAGATGAGGATGGGATTCACCTTCAAATAATGTGGTATTCCCATCCTAGGCCATGATGGCCACTCATGATAGTTAAAACCATAATTAAGAATTCAAAACAAATAATTCCCATTAAAACCACAAAACATCTATAGGGGACCACTTAGTTGATACACAAAGGCAACTATGAAGGTTTGGATCCCAATTGATTTGATCATGTCATTATAGTGATTAAACTTCGTCAATCCAATTGGGAATATGGTATCTTGATATTTAGACTAAAACTTAGGTTTAAAGAGGATGCACCCAATCTGTCACACAAAAAAAAGGTTTTGATCATACAAGGTAAGAAATACAAGGGTACTCTATGAGAATTGTAAAGATAAGGGTTGGAGTGTTCTTGAAGGTATGCAGTAATAAATGTTAGTGGGATTTATTTAGGATTTTATAATTACATGCACAAAGTCTCTTATATTAATGGAATTTAGAAACTCACTTGATGCAAATTCAAATTTGAGTGGTGGCTATATCTCTTCTCTTTATTTCTAAATCTAGAGTTAAATTTAGAGCCATGTTCCTTTATTTCCATCTAAATTTATTAATGTCAATGGGATGTTTTAAAGTTATCCAATAAAGCCAAGATTTATATTTCATTAATGGCTAATGCATGGTAGGCACATTTTAATATCCCTTAGAAGGTTCTTGGTTAACTCCTAATTTTTGACATGTGTCATTTTCTCATTGATCCTCCTACTAATGGTCAACACCTAGGCACAACTTTGTACTCCATGTCATACCAATAATAAGGGTGAGGTTTTGTTTAAGGATATGTGGCACTTTTTGATTAGTTTTATGGCCTCATCCATACCCCATTTTGACACTTATGTTGCCTTAGGTGGCCATCAATTCATTTTCCTTACTATACAACATAACACATTCTAATTAGGCCAGGCTCTCCCAAGATCTAACATCTTTGATGGGTCTAAGGACTAGATGCTCTAATAACTCAGAGATGTGTCACCTTATGATTAGGATAGGTTATCCAAAGTTCTAAAATATTTTATAGGTTCAAGAATTGGATTCTCTAAAAACTTTTTAACATGGCTCCTTTTGTTTAGGTTAGGCTCTTCTAGGTTGTAACATCTCTGACAGGTCTAGGGATTGACTACCTTGATAACTCAGTGACATTGTGACTTTTGATTAGGTTGGTCTTTCTCAAGACCTAATATCTATAGTAGGTTAAGGGAATAGATACTTTGATAAAGTGGTGATGTGGCACCTTCTAATTAGGCTAAGCTCTCTTAGGGTCTGACATCTCTAATAAGTCCAAAAACTAGTTTCTATGACAACTTGGTGATGTGGCACCTTATGATTATGATGGTATCTCCTAAGATATGACATATCTAATAGGTTTGAGGAATATCTACCCTAACAACTTGATAATGTGATGCCTTATTATTAGGTTAAGATCTTTCAATATATGACATCTTTGACAGGTCTAGGGACTAGATGTCCTGACAACTCAATGATGTGGCACATTCTAATTAAGCTATGATCTCCCAAGATTTGACATATCTAACAAGTTTGGGGACTATCTTCATTGACAATGTAGTGATGTGGCACCTTCTAATTAGTTCAGGTTCTCCTAGGCTCTAACATCTCTGATAGGTTCAAGGACTAGATGCCCTAATAACTCATTGATGTGTCACCTTATGATTAGACCAAGATCTCGTAGGCTCTCTTGTAAAACCAAAAAAAAAGATTTAGAAGTGAAAATGGTACACAATACATTTAATACCTACTCATCTTTTATTAAGATTTTGATTCAACATAAAGGGTGATAGGTTAGTTACTCCAAGAAAGGAATGAGACTCAAAAAACTTCCTTCAAAAGTAGACCTATAATGTTAAAACCTTAATCCATAAAAGGACAAGCCTAGCTTAGTCATAAAAATAATTAAGTCTTGTTATTGTGTAGGGAAATTGGTGTGACATAATAGTCCAAATATTTTAGTTTGGGAAAATTTTAAAAGAACAAAATAAAGGACCCTAAAGCTCTAGTTCTTGGTATTTTATAAGAGTGATCCCCCATTTTGAATAAAATGGGGTGTGTTGGCCATAATAATATATAATTTCCATTTAATACATTCATTCTCTATCCTCTTAAATTTAGTTTACAAGTGGAAATCAAATAACTAGATAACACAATGTACATCATACTTGTATCTTTTATTTTATTACTAAGTTAAAACTGAATATTACATTTTAAAGGTTTCAAAATAGTCAATTGAATCTAAATAAATCATTACAAAACTAAGCAATAATAAATCTTCTAGTGAAATATTCAAGTCACCTGTAAGGCTAATTGAAGGAGAGGATCACCTCCCACACATTTTTCATCATTATGAGACTACCCTAGCCACCCCCAAGCCTATCACTCCAAACATCAAGCATCTTCACATCATTGGTGTAAGGTGTAATAAGTTGACAATGTGAGGTTTGGATGATAGCTAAAACATGAAAATGATCACTCACTAAGCAACACATATAATAGGCTTACAACTTTTTTTATGTATAAGATGATTCCATACCTAAAACAAATATGCAAGGAAAAAAATCACCATTTAAAATAACATAATAATAATAAGGCATACATAAACAATTTTCCTACATAGAAGGCTCGTCGAAGGAGAAGAAAAACATGGGGATACATCCCTTTTGTTCTAATATCTTTTGGACATGGGAGAGCATTAATACAACTAACTGTGGAAAAGTATAATGTAAAAGAGCATAGGAATTAACACTACACTAGACATTATCACTATGCAAAGTAAAACCACATAGGAGGGCACAAGAACCCAGTTCCACCAATTGATACCACTATGTAAAAGAGTAAAATAAGGCAAGTAAATTTAATATGAATCAGGCAACCTAATGATGTAAAAATGAAATAAGAAATTTATTTCAAAAACATCTAGATAAAATATGATGGATTGTGCATCTCAAAATACAAAATGGGAAATAAAACCAACGTGTTGTCCATAGGTACAATCATGGAAAGGAATGGTAAAAAGAGGGTAGGCCAAGTGGCCCGACACCTCTTGAAAATAAGAAAAAACATAAATGATAAGAATATCATTTCAAAGTAAATAACATAAAATAAAAACACAAGGGTACATGGAAGCATACCTCAGTTATACTTTGGGATATACACAAAGACTCCTCCACAAAGTCAAGGTTAAGTTATCCTTCTCACCAAGGTTCCTTCCTTCTCTACTTGGATTCCTCTTTCTTCTCTATCTCTCCTCCAATTTCCTATTTTCAAAGTGGAAATAATTATCCTTTAAGGAAGGTGTTGTTCACTCTAAACTCTCAATTCATGAAATACTCATGAGATTTGGTATTCACTTAAATTTAATATGGGACAACTACAAAATTTCATACTTCATTTTAGGACTAATCTGGGATTAGCCAAGGGCATGGCTATGGGTATTTGACTTCACAAATCGAGTCTATATGAATAGTCTCCATGAGATGTAACATTACCATAAAAGTTCAATATGATTCATGTACACATGTCTAATTATCAAATATTATTATGGGAGTTAAAGGATTATAATTTTATATTTCTAAACACAAGGGGAAAGGGTAGTTTGATCTTAGAAAACAAACATAGAAAGGAAGGGATAGTAGGGCATAAAATGGAGCCTCTAGGTCTAGAATGAACTCAATGCATTGATCATAAAACCAAGTGAACTTGCCATAGTTGTACCATTATATATCAATTTTTAATAAATTTATACCTCTAAGAACACATAGTGGGAAGAGTTAGAGGAAACTAGGAGTATGCCTCAAATATGAGCCCTCATTAAATATGAGTACTAGGTGTTTATAGTAAGCTACACATTAACACCATATGGTAATTTGTAGATCAACACACAAATTAATAGTACTAAAAAAGGCAATGAGAGAACTCACATAATGATTATAATATCTAAGCATATCATAATCAAAGCACACATGATGTAGCAAAGTACTAATCCAGTTAACCTAGAATTAATAAGCATTTTGAAATGGAGATGAAAGGTAATTGAGAAAAAAACAAACCCTTTGTATAAAATAGGAATCATATTCATTAAAAGTGAATGTTATTTATAATAATTGGTCTTATCCAACTCTATAGTCTAAATAGACAAAGGAAAAATTAGGTGAAATATTGGCTATATTTTGACAACACTTTTGAGCAAGTTTTGGTTGACCCCTATATTATAATATGACTTTGCCTTATATAGTTGAGGATAAAATTCACCTCCAAATAGAATGAGATTCCTATCCTAGGCCATGATGGCCACTCATGATATTTATAACCATAATTCAAAATTCAAAATAAACAAATCCCCTTAAACCTGTAAAAGATATGTGGGGGGACCATATAGTTTATATGCAAAGGAGGATATGAATCTCCATATCCTAATTGATTTCATCATGTCATTATAGTGATTGAAATTGGTCAATCCATCTGGGACTATGGTATCCCTATACTCAGACTCAACCTATGTGTTTGGAGAGGATGTAGCCATTGTAGTAGGATGGAGGGGCAATAAGAAGTCTCTAAACTTATGAGGTAAGAAACACGTGTACTTTATGAGCATTGGAAATATAAGTATTTGAGTGATCTCAAAGGTATATAGTGGTTACAATTAGTGGGATTTCCTTAAGTTTTTATAAATTCATGCACACAACCTCTTATATTAATGGTGTTTAATATCTCACTTATTGTGAATTCAAATTTGAGTTGGTGGCTAGATCTCCTCTCTTTATTTCTAAATATATATTTGAATTTGGATCCCATGTTCCCCCACCACCATCTATATTTATCAATGTTGATGGTATGTTTTAAAGTAGTCTAATTTAGCCCAAATTTATATTTTTTAATGCCCAATGCATAGTAGGCAAATGGTCACATCCCTTAGAGGGTTTTTGATTAACTCTCACTTTATAACATGTGGGATTTTTTATAAATGGCACCTAAGCACATATTTGTACTATATTTCATATCATTAATAAGGGTGAGGTGTCATTTTAATACACATGGCACTTTTTTATTGATTCTCTGGCCTCATCCATACTCATTTTGACTCTTTCAAGGCCTTAAGTGGTCATTAGTTCATCTACCTTACTAGGTTACATGGAACCTTTGGATTAGGTTAGGCTCTCCTTACCTACAACATATATGATATTTATAGGGATTGACCACTCTAATAAATCAATGATGTGGCACCTTTTAATTATTTTAGGCTCTCCTAGGCTCTAACATCTCTGATAGGTCTAAGGATTGGGCACCTTGACAACTCAGTTATGTGGTTCCTTCTTATTAGGATGGACTAACCTAAGATTTGACATATCTAATAGGTTTGGGGAATATCCACCCTAAAAACTTAGTTACATGGAACATTCTAATTAGGTTTGGCTCTTTCAGACTCTAACATCTTTGATAGGTTTGGGGACTAGTTAGTCTAACAAATTAGTGACATGGCACCTTCTTATTAGGTTAGGATCTCCTAAAATCTAACATCTCTGATAGGTCCAAGGATTGGCCTCCATGACAAATTGATTATGTGGAACCTTATGATTAGGATAGGCTCTCTTAGGATCTAACATATTTGATAGGTCTAGGGAGTGGATATTTTAATAACTCAATGACATGGTGCCTTATGATTAGGCCAAGCTTTCTTGAGCTTTGACATCGCTAATAGGTCTAAGATTTAGATACCTTAACTAGTTGGTGATGTGGTACCATATGATTAAGTTAGGATATCCTAGGCTCTAACATATTTGATAAGTTTAGGGACTTCTAGCCTTGACAATTTGATGATGTGGTACCTTATAATTAGGTCAAGCTCTCCTAAGGTCTAGAATTCTGATAGGTCTGGGGACTTTCCACACTAACAATTCAGTGTAGTGACTTTTAATTAGGCTAGGCTATCTTAGGCTTTGACATCTCTAATAGGTATATGAATTGGATACCTTAACAACTTAGTGACATAACACCTTTTGATTAGATTGGGATCTCTTGGGATCTCCAACAAAACCCATAACAAAACTAAAAAGTGAAAAGGGTATGTAATACATTTAATACCTACTCATCTTTTATTAATATTTTGATTAGCCATGAAGGGAGACAAGTTAGTTACACTGAGAAAGGAATGGGACTCTAGAAAATTCCTTTGATATTAAACCTATAATGTTATCACCTTAATATATAAAAGGATAGGTCTACCATAGTCATGAAAATAAATAAGGCTTGTTATTGCTTGGGGAAATTAGGGTGACATAATATTCCAAATATTTTAGTTCAAGTGAAACTAAAAATAATAAAATAAAGGACCCTAGATCTCTAGTTCTTGGGATTTCAGAGTAGGGATCCCCCATTTTAAAGAAAAGGGGATGTGTTGGCCACAAAAAATGGTGACTTCTACAGGGAAAGTGATGAAAAGAACTTAGCACCCAACTAGTTTAATTTCCTCTCCTTACACATAACACAAATTGTAAGAGGGATATTTAATCACAATAGAAAATATGAGTCACTAATGTATTGTAATAGAAAGTTTCATACTGATATTTCACGTTATAGACAACCAACAATGTTAGTAAGTTATTTTTCATTTTCCATTCAATCTTGTATTTTATTCAAGAAACATAGGTTGGTCTGGTTATTAAGATTAATTTAGGGCATTGATGTCTTGATGTATTAGAGGGGATATGGTTGGGGTATGATCTATTATGAGATGAGCTTACATATCCCCAAAAAAGATACATATGGTCCTACTCATGGCCTTTCTCCACTACCATCTAGGGTGGAAATCCTATGGTGGAGATTGCTTGTATAGCCCTTTCAAGAGAGACTAGGAATTTAGATTATGCATGCTTTTATTATCCTTTTGAAAGCTTCCCTATGAAAATATTATCATTTATTAATCTAGTACATTGAGGTTTTAGGATCAAGATAAGGGTGAATGGATGATGTGTAAGAATTAAATGCCAAAATCCACCTATTTTTTAACACCATTGGCCTCTTAGATTTGAAATGTTAAAATTTTCAATTACCATCGCTAACTTTTTTAGATTAAAGGTTTCAACTTGGGTCTTATTTATTTTCAACAATCCTTCTAACTTTTGGCTATCATCTAGAGTACTTGATAATAGAGGAACATTACAAAATAAACAGGGAACTAAAGGGGAATAACACAAAACAAAAGAAAAATCACAATAAAAGTAAATACACAATGAAAACAAACCTATCTAATATATAAATTTTTACCCTTGCTCAGATTACTTAGAGACTATGCTAGAGGAGACAACCAAGAAATAGTGTTTCAATAACTACCCATTTATTAGAAGTGGTATCTCATTGCCTTTGAGATGTTTGAGATATAATGTGTTTTAACCTAGGATTTCATCTATTTGGTATGGCCCAATTTATAGGGTATCAAATTTTGAATGTTGGCATTTCTTCTCTTGAACCTTGTCCCACATTAGGACCAAGTTAGATATTCTAAAGGTCTTAATATTTTCCCTCTTATCAAACCATACTTTAACTATATCTTATTCTTTTCTAAAACTTAATATAGCTTCATCCTAGGATTTCTCTAACTAAATTAGGTCAAGGAGTCTAGAATCCACCTATCCATCTGAATCCATGAATTGTTGCATGAAAATTTAATTTGATAGCCTAAGCATGACTAGCATGATTGGATATAGTCCATAAACTAGAAGGAAAGGAGAGATTTTGAGGTCTTATTTATACTTGGTGTGATCTACCCATAGGTAAAAATTTATCAATGAGTGTTAATCTTGAGGTTTTTCTCTAGATGATTTCTTGATAGTGTCTATCAAATTCTTGTTAGTGGAATTTGCCAATATGTTCCCTTGTGGATAGTGATTGGATGGTACATTTAGCATGATTCCATTATCATAGGCCCATTCTATGAATTTTGTAGATTGAAAGGTAGGACCATTATCACATATAAAATAGATGAGGACCCCAAAATGGGTGGTTTTGGTATTTTCAAGGAACTTGATGTCTTCAATATAGGTGCTTCTTTTAGTTGAAACTACCTCAGACCACCTAGTGCAATAGTCTATCCTTGTAAAAACAAACTTATGAATGGATAATGAATTGGACTATATGATCCCCATGAAATCTAGTCCCTATTGCAAAAATGGTGTAGACTCCATAATGGGATACAATGACATTGTGTCATGTGTTTCTCTATTAGCAAAGGTCTAGCACTGATGGTAGAGGTATACATAGGTGTGAATATCTTTGAATAGTGTGGGCTGATAGTAGTTTACTTGAAAAACCTTGTGGGCCATGAAATTTACTACAAGGTGGGCAACTCCCAATTTTTCATGGAAATTTGTAATTATTTTTTTGGCCTCTTATTATGATATGCATTTAAGATAAATTACTTTATGGTTACTTCTAAAGATAACTACCTTATTCAACATATATTACACAAAATTTAATCAGAGGGCCCTCTTCTATGTTTGGTTGAGTCCTGAAGGTGCATTTCTAAAGAGTATAAAGTGTATGAATAAGATGTACTAGTCTAATTGTAATACCCTCTTTTGGTCTACTTGGTGCACTTTAATCCTTGAGTCTATCTACATTATTATATAAGTAAGGCATTATCCTCTAATCAGTTTGGCTAGCTTTATTTCCAAGTCATACTCTTATAAATTTGTCATCCATCAGCCTCTTCTTTCACCCAACTCATTTTCCCCAACATTTTTTTTATATTTGGGTCTAAGATAATACTATATACTTTATTTTGGAGGGTGTAATGTTTGAATTTATTCACCACCTTGACCAAGACATAGGTTTGCTTATCTAGGGTAGATTATCTAAGCTCAACATATTTAAGGTTAGTGATCATAAAAGTAATAGGGTGTTTTTATCCATCTAATTTTTGGGTGAGGCAAGTGACAATGTTGTGCTCCAAAGCAAAGGGATATATATAAATCTTACATATAGTCCAAGCTAATGAGGATTAGATCTTGCATAATATCATCTTTAATATCTTAAAAAGCCTTATTTGATCCAGTATGACACTCTAATTTTTCATCCTATTTCAACATTGCATTCAAAGGTTTTACTATTTTGGAAAATCTAGAAATAAATTTATGTACAAAGTTAATTTTTACAAATAAGGACTTCAATTCCTCCTTACTATTAGGTAAAGGAAGTTTAGAAATTACATTTTCCCTTTTAAGGTCGATAGTAATACCTTATTTTGTGACAATGTGATCAAGAAGTTTACCTTCGATGCAATTAAACATGCTCTTATTTGGGTTTAGGGAAATGACATACCTTGTACATCTTTCAAATACCCTTTCCAATTGGTCCACATGATCTAATTTGTATTTTGAAAACATAATTAGGTCATCCATATTGATTATTATACATTTACCTATCAATCCTTCAAAATTAAATTTTATTTCCATTTATAAAGTAGAACTAATGTTGATGAATCTATAAGGCATTCATTTATAGAAAAGTGATCCACTTGGTGGTGAAATTAGTCTTAATTCTATCTTTGGGGTTGACCAAGACCTGGTTGTATTTGGAGAAGCCATTAAAAAAGGAAATCATTTGAGACCCACTCACCATTTGGATCACCTCATAGAGGGAGGGTAATGGGTAATTATCTTTATTTGAGGCGTGGTTCAAGTTATGAAATTCCACACATGTGTATTTATCCATTTATATTTCACATGAGAACTAGGTTGGACACCCAAGTGGAGTGGTGAATAGAGAGAATTATCCCTATATATTGAAACTTATGAACTTATTTGTGTATTAAGTGATCCATGATTGGGTTTACTGGCCTTTGCCTCTAGCTAAATGGGTTTTGGTTAGGTTTTAATAGGATAGTGTGAGTTATCACTCTTGGTTCAAATACCTTAAGGTCTCCATAGGCCCAAGAAATCACATTCTTATATCTTAGAGTAACCTCAATAACTACTCCAATTTATGGTCCATCTAGTTAAGACCCACATTAACCATCTGGGGATTTTTGGCTAGGCCAAGATCAATGAGTCAACACTTTTGGACTTAGAACTTGGGCCTTTTTTCTTAGAGGGTGGGGTCTAAAACATCAAATGATCTTTCTAATAAGATCATCCTCTTCGATATCTAGTTATCATGAATATTCAAGATTCTATATTTACCCAACTAATTCTCAAGGCTATATTTATCTTTCTCATCTATAACTTGGGTCTCAAATATTCCCTTATTTTTGAGAAAATAGATGATTTAATGGTCATCCTTGAAGACCTAAAAGTTTGTCACGTTGTCTCGGATAGAGGGACATGGAAAATGTTCCACGGAGAACTCTTGTAACTTAGTGTCATCCAAAAGAGTTAGGTTTGTTGTTATAGATGATAGTAAGTTGGTTACTTGGTTTTCTTCCTAGGGAATAGGAAATCAGAGATGATATTAAATGTGTTAAACATGTCAATTAGGTCCCAAGACCTATGCTTATACATCTTTAGGTATGATAGATTATATTAAAATTTAGTATTAATTTAGTTGACCACTAGTTCAGAGTTGTTAAATTCTCTTGGTTCATTTTCCTTGTATTTTAATGCAAATTGTAATCCCAAGATTAGAACTTCAAACTCCATGAGGTTATTCATGTAGGGAAATTGTAACCTATATGATGTTAAATGTTTTATCCCTAGGGTATATATAAGTGGAATACTGGTCCCACTTCCTTGTTTGGAATGTGCTCCATCTATATAAAGAGACCATATATCAAGTAGACATGGGTTGTGACTATTTTGATCTTTGGGTGGCTTTGTACTCAATGTGTAAATGCCTAAGTTTGATAAAACTAGGTTTAACTTATCATTAATGACATTGTACTTAGTTATCATGTGTTTCATGTGAGGTTCTCTATCTACCCATTTTTTATTTTCTACTCCTTTTCACAACAATCACATAGGGGATAAATCTGTGGCCGTATACCCATTCAGGTCTTTGGACCAAACCCTACTAAGGAGCATGCCATAGGCTTTGGGGATCTCCACTACTTGAATGTATATAAAGCATTGAATCCTAGGCTCATACTCCAATTAGATATGGAATTTTATTATTTCACCTATCACCTTTACTTCTAACTTATCTAGCTAGAAAACTACCTTGTGCGACTTTATGGGAACCAACTCAAGTTTATCTTATATGCTTGCTAGCATCACATTGGTTGAGGCTCCTAAATATATTAAGTAGTTATGTAGATTATTTAAAAACAATTGGATGTTTAAGAGGAAAGGGGTACTTCCATATTATGTTTTTGAATGATCACATTAGTGTGTGCTTCTCATGGTTTTGGTTGGGCTTGCGAGGTTTTTTTGAGTAAAAGATTTTAGTAGAAGATCCCATTGATTTGTGATTTTGGAAATATCATGAAGGGTAATGTTGTATTTGATCCTTTTAATATCTTCCACTATGTTATAACCTCATTTAATTTGAATTGGTTGGGTTTCCATAGGTACTTTAGGTTCCTGAGGTCTTGGAGGTGGGGGATTATTCATAGTGTTTTGGTCTAGTGGGGTTACACCAATATTATAGGGGTCAAGGTAGTAAGAGGATATTGTTGTTACCTATTATTGATCATGTAGTTACTCATTTAGAATGGATAAAACACTTGAACCTAACTAATACCCTCATATGGATCATTTTCTTCTTAGATATGGAAATCCATGGTCTTTAACACCATAATAGTAATAGGGGCCTTACTTGAGTTGGAGGATTAAAGATGATTGGGGGCCACCTCATATTATTCCATTTCCTTCTTGAAGATACCAAAAGTAGAGATGAACTCTATGTAGTCTAGTTCCTTATGTGTTACCAGGTTATGCACTAGAAACTAGTTAGGCAAGGCTATATCAAAAATATTATAAGTAGTCTATTCGGTGAAGATTCTAAGGGGTTATGAGGATGGTTATAGTTATTGTTTGGTATTTGATATGTGAAGTTTTTGTTATAATGTTTTACATTAGAGTTACTCACTTGCCTATGTAGCCCAAGGAAGCTATTGTTGATTTTTTTTACCATCCAATGAATGACATCTAACTCATTCTTGGTGGACTCGTAAGGTGTGGTTTGGGTATTATTAGCTATAACCAATGTTACTGGTGTTGATTCCAAGTATTCAATTAATGTCCCCATGAGCTAAGGAAACCCAATTATTGGTTTAAAATGAGATGACCTAGTGGGATTTGATACATTATAGGGAGTGGCTAAAGCATTGGGGAATTATAATTAACATTGGGTAAAAAAAATCAATGGTAAAACATTGGGGGTGGGGATCATTGTGTGACCTTGAGGTTTTATTTGTATATATACTTTTATTTCCCTTATATAAGATGAGGATAGGTTAGTTATGGTTGTATCCCTCCTTAAGAACATGACTATCCAATGGTTTAGCACATTCTTAAGCATTTCAAGTGTTAACTAAGGGTTAGGCTGATAAAGCATAGTGACCTGACTATACATCTTCAGAAACCAAGCATTGAATTTCCTAATAGGATCATTGGGATATCTTTTGATACAAGAAAATTAATGATATAGGACAATAAGGTCAATCAATTACCCAAATTAGGTAAGGAAAGTAATACTAAAATGGTCCCAACTCATGATAGTCTTTAAAGAGGTTGAAGAACCAATCATATCCTGAGTACATTAGTATGAAGGGGTTAATCATACATGCCACATATTCATGTTTTACATTTAGAATCCTTAGGTCAGTTTTGTTGGATGTTATGTACTCTTTCACAGTTCATCCTATGCTTAGGGTAAAATAGGGAAGATATTGAGTCAGAGGTCAATTAAAAAAATGTCTTGAAGTAGATCAAAAATTTCACCATCACATAGATCATATTGAGACCTTTCTAATGGTATGTGGAACTTGAGAAATGAAGCTCGTATGCTCCTTGTGCAACCCATCAAAATTCTAGTCAAACTAGTAAAAGAAAGTCAAAGTTGGTCAAAATAAAAAAATTGACCATTATGAAACAATTCAAATATAGTACCACTATATATATATATACATATATATACATACATATATATATATACATATATATATATATGTATACATATATATATATATATATATATGTATACATATATATACATATATATATATATATATACATATATATATATATATATATACATATATATATATACATATATATATATATATATATACATATATATATACATATATATACACACACACACACACACATATATATATATATACACATATGTATATATATATGTATATATATATACGTATATATATATATATATATATATATATATATATATATATATATATATACACACATTAACACAAGATTTCCATCACATTTTATGATTTGCAAAATGGAGTCTATATGTGCAAGTTATGGTCAGTCAAAGTTGTGGTCAAACTTGGTCAAAGTGATGACATGGAAAAAATGTGGACCAATGAGAATGTGACATGTGGAAGTTAGTTCATGCAAAAATATTAGTTTTGGTTTCTCATCTTCATCTTTGATAGGTGTATTTATTAAAATTCTAATTCTTTTGTCTCGGAGGGGGACCCTACCACCGATAGAGATATATAGCATCCATTTGGACATCGACAAGTGTCGAATGGAGAATGTACCATGTGGTGTGTCATCAAGCCACCACATGGATTGAAACCAATTTTATTTTTCCATAGTCCATTTTTATTATTTACCATGCTAAATAATTCTACAAATGGAATGTCATTCAAGGATAGCACGTGGACCACCAAAGCTACCAACGTTCCAAGTTAAACATGCCACAAGTTCAAATACCCACCAAATGCCTCATCTAAATCATCACCAACTCACCATGGGTATAATATTGGATTGAATTAACATATCCAAAAGGTGATACATGACCAAGCCACAAAATATTTCATGGACATAAGGCTATTTAAAGCTTTATATATCCATATCACCCCATGAATGTGGGATTTTGATATGGATCAAGCACTAAGCCTAGGCCATGGGATTTGAACCCTACAATATTTGACAAAAGGATAATTATCCAAACATTAAACCCATGGGTCTCAAGCACTATATAAAGTGCACAAAATTTTATTTGAAGTAAGTTATTTTTGTGGAGACAATACAGGCTTAAGGACTAGTCTTCATTCTTCCTCAGTTTTGAGGTATTAAGAGGCATTTACATACTTTAGAGTAAACTAGAGATATGTTCTAGACTCTGCACCAGTTCCAACCATATGTGGAGTGTATATATATAAGTTAATTTTATTGAATTTTTAATTCCTCAAAGTGAAGCTTTAATATACTATGTATAGGCCATAATAGACTAGTTTATGAAATCTCAAGTTTTGAGTGACTTGGAGAGGTTTTCACTTCTCAGTGTACACTAGAGATTTGTCCTAGAATCTAAGATTATTTCAAATATATGTTAAATTACCTATATTTTTTTCAAGACCATTTTATAAGTCCATTTTTGATACCTTTGGTATAAATCTATAGGATTACAAGATTACATCCATACGACAGTAAGGTAGAAGGTCTATTCATGGGTTTACCAAGACTTTATGAAGCTCTATTGAATGTAAATTTAGTCAAATTTAATTTTTTTTCCTTTAGTGTTTTTTATAAATTGAGTAATTTGACAATTAATATCCAAGTTACACTTTTTGACATGAAAATTAGTGCCAGTTTATGAATCAGGTTTGGTATCAAAGTGATTCTTGCCTATCATTAACATATTTTTCATAGTGTGTGTGTGGCTCTTGGGACCAGATTAAAGTCATGGATTTATACCCATGGATGCATTTTCCCATGATTATTTTATTATTGGGAATGATGATAAAAAATATTGTGTCATACCAAAGAGAGTAGACATAATGGATGGCCAAACTAAATATGATGGTGGTGAAGATGAGTGTATATTAGCACACATACGATCAAAAAATCCTCAAAATTTAGAGAAAAGATGATTCTATTTTTTATTAGTTATCAAAATAGTCAGGATGGAAGAAATGTCATTGAGATGAACCTAGTACTTCAACTAGTCAAATATGCAGTCATTGCTTGAGATGTGGACATGTAGTAGAACATTGTTGGTTTCAACATCTTGATCATGCACCATAGTGGTTCCAATGGAGGAATGTAGGTAGAGGAAAGAATCATGATATCCCAAGTACCAATCATCATTAAAAGTCTCTAGTTTGATAGAGGACACCAAATAAACCTCTAGATATTATCTTATGATCTGTGAGAGCCTCAAGATAGAGTATTCTAGTTATTTCAGAAGGATTGTCATTAGACTTATTTTTTATGAAGACATCAGAATAGGTTATGTGACTATTGACATAGTACATCGATTGGGCTTGCCAACATTTCCACTATCATATGATAAAATAGTTGGCACATAGGATGTCATTATCTAAGGTATGGCAACAAGTTGTTGTACCTCACAATTTTTAGTTGGGAGATGGTTCTCAAACATGGTCACTCTCGATATCATCCCATTGGAGATGGATGAGATGGTTCTAGGAAATTTATATCTCTTCAATCAACAAACATCAATAAGAGATGATGCCATAAAATTTCACTTGGATCACACTCGGATCATGTAGTTTGATATAGGATAGGTCTTTAGACCTAGTCATAATGATTCTAGTCAGACATTAGACTCATATGTTCCAAGTGACCATCAAGAACCTGAAGGTGAGCTACATGATGATCCATAAGAATGACTACTAAAGGAGTCATAACCACACTAGAGTTTTATAGTTGGTAAGGAATATTATGTGTATTTTGGGTTTATCCATCTGTATATACTTATAAAACCAACATAAATAATGTGTTAGTTATGATGTATGAATAAGACCCATATAGGCAATATTGTGACATGCATCATGCATAGTTGTTAAAAGACCATAGGAGAACTATTTGTATTTATATATATATGCATTATATAAATTTTAGTTTTTATGTTTTAGAGTCACATATAGAGAAGTATTGAGAGATATGTTTATCATACTCAATTTATCTTCACACATTTTTGGTTGACATTATCCATTAAAAATAGTATATGCAGATTAGGGTATGCTTACTTTTGTAAGAGAATAGTTTAGCAAACCTAAGAAGCACTTGATCCATACATAATTCTACATAAAGGACATTAAGGTTATGTATCAAAAGGGTACATTGATGGACATACTAATATCCATGCAGTGAAAGAGATCACTAGGCTTATCTGTGTAGAGGTTCTGGTGAAGCCATACATCAAAGGAAGTCATCACATCCTAGTTCTATGTAGAGGCTATTGATAGCCATGCATTATTATAGGAATTGAAGAAGGTGTGATCAATTGGTTGTTCCAAGCATTATAGGCATAGTTTTAGAACATGTGTGGACCAGTAAGACACATTAGAGTATCTTCAGAACCAACTAGCACTTCAATTAGGTACCAACTTTTGGTGGACCAATAGCCCTCTTAGTAAGGAGGATTGATCCAAAGGTTAATTCAAAAAATGTTTGAAATCAGACCAAAACCTATACCATAATTTAGGACCCATTGATATCTTTTTAATGGTATGTAGAATGTGAGAAATGAAGCTTGTATACTCCTTGTATAATCAGTCAAAGTTCCAATCAAACTAGTTAAAGCAAGTTGAAACTGGTCAAACTATAGAAATTGACTATTATGGAACAATTTGAAAATAGTACCACTATGTAGATCTCATTACAAGATTTTTGTCACAATTTATGGTTTGAAAAATGGAGTCTATATATGCAAGTTATGGCCAGTCAAATTTGTGGTCAAACTTGGTCAAAGTGATGACATGGCAGAAACATGGACCAATGAAAACATGACACATGAGAGTTAGGTCATGAAAAAATATTAATTTTAATTTCTCATCTTTGTATTTTATATGCTTATTCAATAAAACTTTGGGTATGGGAACCATAGCCGGTGGAGTCCACTTTTGTCTCAGAGGGGGACCTTGCCGCTAATAGAGCTATGGAGCATCCAGTTGGACATAGACAAGTGTCAAATGGAGAATGGACCACATGATGGGTCCTCAAGCCACCATGTGGATTGCCACTACTTTTATGTTTCCATAGTCTATTTTTTATTATTTACCATGCTAAATAATGCCACAAATGGAATGTCATCCAAGGATAACATGTGAACCACCTAAGCTACCAACATTCCAAGTTAAACATGCCACGAGTTCAAATACCCACCAAATGACTCATCTAAATCATCACCAAGTCACCATGGGTCTAATATTGGCTCAAATAGACATATAAAAATGTGGTACACGGCCAATCCACAAACTATTTCATGGACACAAGGCTATTTAAAGCCTTATATATCCTTATCACCCCACGAATGTGGGATTTTGATTTGGATAAATCACTAAGTCTACGCCATTGGATTCAAACCCTACCATATTTAACAAAAGGATAATTATCCAAATTTTGAACCCATGGGTCTCAATCACTATATAAAGTCAACGAAATTGTATTTGAAGCAAGGTATTTCCATGGAGATAATACATGTTTAAGGACTAATCTTCACTCTTCCTCAGTTTTGAGGTATCGAGAGGCATTTATAGACTTTGGAGTAAACTAGAGATATGTTCTAGAATATGGTTCCAAAAATATGTAAATTGTTTAGATATAAATTAATTTTGTGTAATTTTTAATGCCTCAAAGTGAAGATTTAGTAGACTGTGTATAGGCCATAATAGACCAGTTTGTGAAATATCAAGTTTTAAGGGACTTGGAGAGGTTTTCACTTATCAGTGTAAACTAGGGATTTGTCATATAATTAAAGAATATTTAAATGATATTTTGAATTACCTATTATGATTTTTTTAAGACCATTTTATAAGTCCATTTTCAAGACCTTTGGTATAAATCCATAGGATTGCGAGATTGCATTCACACTACAGTAAGGTGGAAGGTCTGCTCATGGGTTTACTAGGAATTTATAAATCTCTATTATTTGAGTTGTGTGAAATATTATAGTATTAATTTTACAATCATGAGGGTTGTCCATGTACTCACTTTTCAAGGAAATGGATCATTTCATACTATAAACAAACTCGAAGACATAGACATTGCCAAACTCTGTTAGCATATGTTTATCATGAATTGAATTTATTTGTGCATTATTTTTTTTAATTTTGATTAATAAAGTTTATTAATAACTATTAAATTCATATTTATTCAAATTCAATTTCATTTCCTTGAGTGTTTTTGGGAAATTGAGTAATCTGACAATTAAGATCTAAGGTAAACTTTTTGACACAAAAATTAGTGCCAATTTACAGATCCGATACCTATTAGGGTTCCTAAATAAATAATGAAAAACCACCAATAAATTAATGGTAGATACAACTAACCAAGCCATCTTAGGTTGTGAATTTGGTAGAGGTTGTGGGGTCAAACTGATTGGAATCAAGGTAGATTTAGATTGGTTGGGCCTAGGTTTTCTATGGAAAATCAAGGGGGAAATTATGAATTAGCCATGATGGGACCTATCCATGATAATATGTGAACTAATCTCTAGGATTATTCATAATAAAATAGTTTTTAATACATTATTATCAATAATAATAATCTCCACACACTCATAAATTGATGATAAGCCTAAAATATTCCTATTGGCCATCCTTCTAGCACCAGTTGTTATTTTCTCTAAAATCTTAATTTAATAAATACCCATGATATTTGGTATTAACTAAAAGGGAAGATGGGAAAACTATGGACTTTCATCCTCCATTTTAGGACTAATCTAGGATCAACCCTCATGTATTTGACTTCACAAATGGAGTCTGTGTGAATAGTCTCCAAGAGATGTAACATTACCATTGAAAGTTCAATATGAAGTTCATGTACACAAGTATAATTACCAAAGATTATTATGGGAGTTAAAGTATTATTATTTTATATTTCTAATTACAAGGGGAAAACATAGTTCAATATTAGAATATAAACACAAAAGGGAAGGGAGAGTAGGGTAGAAAATGGAGCCTCCAAGTCTAAAATGAACTCAATGCATTGATCATCAAACCAAGTGACCTTGCCACAGTTATACCACCATTTAATAAGTTTCACTAAAGTTATACCTCCAATAAAACATAGTGGGAAGAATCTAAGGAAACTAGTATTATGCCTCAAATATGATCCCTCAGTAAATATGAGTATTATGTGTTTATATTAAACTACACACTAACATCTTATGGTAATTTGTAGATCAACACATAAATTAGTGGTACTAAAAAAGGGAAATAAGAGAACTCACATAGTGATTATAATATATATGCACATCATAACCATAGAACAAATAAATTAGAAAAGTATTAATCTAAGTAACCTATCATTAATAAGGATTTAGAAATGGAGATGGAAGATAATTGAGACATAAAACAAACCCTTTGTAAAAAATAAGAATTGTATTCATTAAATTTTTTATGTTTATAATCATAGATCTTAGCCAAATCTATAATCTAAAGAGATTAAGGAAAAATTGGGTGAAATCCTGGCTATAATCCATTAGCACTTTCAAGCAAGTTTTGGTTGAACCCTATATTACAATATGACTTTTACTTATATATATGAGGATGGGATTCACCTAAAATATATAATGAGATTCCCATCCTATGCCATGATGGCCACTTATGATATTTATAACCATAATTCAAAATTCAAAACAAACAAATCCCCTTAAACCCATAATAGATCTGTGAGGAGACCACTTAGCTCATATATAGAGGTAGGTGTGAAGGTTTGGTTGCCAACTACTTTCATTATGTAATTATATTGATTAAACTTTGAAAATATAGTTAAGAATATGGTATCTTAATAATCAGACTCAACCTTTATGTTTTAAGAGGACACGACCATTATATCAAGATGGGGGGGCAATAAGAAGGCTCTAAGCATAAGAGGCAAGAAATCTTAGGGTATTCTATGAGAATTGGAAAGCTAAGGGTTAGAGTAATATTGAAGGTATGTAGTGGTAACTATTAGTGGGATTTCTTTAGGTTTTTATATATTCATGCACATAGCCTCCTATATCAATGGTGTTTCGTATCTCACTTGTGAATTCAAATTTGAGTTGGTGGCTATATATCTTCTCTTTATTTCTAAATCTAGAGTTAAATTAGGAGCCCATGTTCCTTCACTATCAACTAGATTTATCAATGTTGCTAAGATGTTTTAAAGTTGTCTAATTAGGCTTACCTTTCTATTTCATTAATTCCTAACATGGTTTAGGCATGCAGTCATATCCCTTATAGGTTTCCTAGTTAACTCATAATTTATGACATGTGCCATCTACTCATTGATCCTCTTGCTAATGGTTAACACCTAAGCATGGATTCATATTTTGTGTCATAATATTAATAAAGTTGAAATGTCACTTAAGGACACATGGTACTTTTAGATTGGTTCTCTAGGTTCATCTATACCCCATTTTGACATGACACCTTCTAATTAGGCTATGTTTTCCCATGATTTAACATTTTTGATAGGTCTAGGGACTGGGCACTCTAACAACTTAGTGACATGACATCTTCTAATTAGGTTGGGCTCTCCTAGGCTCTAATTTTTTTGAAAGGTCTAAGGATTAACCACTATAAAAACTCAGTGATGTGGTTCCTTCTGATTAGGCTAGGCTCTCCTAGGCTTTGATATCTTTGATAGGTCTAGGGAATAGCTACCCTAAAAACTCAGTGATGTGTTACCTTATGATTAGGTTGGGATCTCCTAGTGTCTAACATCTTTGACATGTTTGGGTATTGGCCACTCTAAAAACTTGGTGATGTGGTACTACCTTGAAAAATTGGTGACATCATGCCTTTTGATTAGGTTGATCTATCTTAGGCTCTAATATATCTAATAAGTTTAAGCACTATCCACTCTAATAACTCAATGATATATCACCTCCTAATTAGTCTAAGCTCTCTAGGGCTCTAACATCTCTAATAATTATAAGGACTAACTACCCTAACAACTTGGTGATGTGGTGCCTTCTGATTAGGTCAGGCTCTCCTAGGCTCTGACATCTCTAACAAGTTTGGGGATTGGACTCCCTAAATACTTAGTGACATGGCTCCTTTTGATTATGCCAAGCTCTAACATCTCTGATAGGTCTAAGGACTTATTTCCCTAACAAATTGATGACATGGAACATTATGATTAGTCCAAGCTCTCTTAGGCTCTGAAATCTCTGATAGGTATGGGGACTAACCACCCTAACAAATCAATGATGTGGTACCTTTTGATTAGGCAAGGCTCTCACAGACTTTGACATCTATGACAAGTTTAGGGGTTAACCACCTTGATAACTCAGAGATGTCTCACCTTATGATTATTATGGGACCTCTTGGGATCTCTTGTGAAACCCACAAAAATATAAGAAGTGAAAAGGGTATACAATATATCTAACACCTACTCATCTTTTATTAAGATTTTGATTGGATGTGAAGTGTGATGAGTCAGTTACTCTAGGAAAGGAGTGAAACTCTAAGAACTTCCTTCAAAAGTAGACCTACAATGTTAGTACCTTAATCCATAAAAAGATAAGTCTACCTTAGTCATAAAAATAAATAAGGCTTGTTGTTGCTTGGGGAAATCAGGGTGACATAATATTCTAAAGATTTTAGTTTGGGCGAAATCAATAAGAATAAAAGAAAGGACCTCAGAGCTTTGGTTCCTAGGATTTCAAAAGAGGGTTCCCACATTTATAAGAAAATGGGGCATGTTAGCCAAAGAAAATGGCTTCCCTTCCTAAAATAGGATAAACACTCTCCTCTAAAGGCCAATGTTAAGGTGAAATATATTCCTTCACCTCCCTTGACTGAAGGAAAATATGTGTCCCCCAAAAATAACTTCACTTAGAATCCCATGTGGCTAAATAGGTAATTTCATTACCAATTAATGATCCCACTATCCCATGTCATAAATGGCACATGTGTTAGTACTTTAGATTCATGTACACTCCAAACAAGGTCTCTACCTCTCATTTAATCAACAAGGATGTTAAATACACCTCTAATAACCTATAAAACACTCAAAATCCTATTGTAAAGTTGGTTGAATGTGTCCATCCGAGTTTGGATCAATAGGGCCACTTATGTGGCTAAAAATTACACTTTATGAATGAAATATAAATTAAAGGATAGTAATAATTATAAAAAAGGTATGAATAACATCCATGCAGTTGGATAGTGCTATGAGGTTTAAGTCCACAACTTTTGATTAAGTCCACATATGACACAAGGAATGTTTTTAATCATGGAAGGGTCAGGTATGCATTCTAAAAATTTACCAATGATGTAATCATGCCTATCATAGTCATGTTCCCTAATTCAACTCCCCTATCACTTGCACAACAATGCACACATAAATTTTCCTAGCCTAGATTACTGAAGCAATTGAATGAAACGAAAATACAAGTCATTTCAATCATACAAAGTGAATACAACACAAACTTTATAAAATCAAGCACTATGAAAATAGGAGTCTCACATCCCCTTATGCATACTTCCTCCTGGAAGTCATTGAAAGAGGTGGGAATACCAGACCCTCAAAGGTGTTACATCCTCCCAAGTGGTAAAATTTTCATCATAAAAATATATGTTAACAATTTAAAAATAACGAATACAATCAAGGAGTGAAATAACTTAGCTAAGCAACTCAACTCTATCCACAAAATGAGAACGAATGAATAGGTTAAACAACCCAATATAATCCAAGGAATGATAAAGGTGAAAATAAATAGATAACACAATATAATCTAAAATTGAAGATAAGAAAAAAAAGTAGGTGCTTTGACATTCAATAAAGTTTTGAAATATTAAATGGATAAAAAACCTCAAATTCCATAGCAAGGTCATAAAACATAATTCCAATCAACTTATAAGTCCAAAACAAGAACTAAAATAATTTTAAATTTCACCACATCACGTGGTAAGGTTAATAAATTTAGATATAATATTACTGAGAAATGTGGATCTAGAAGACCATAAGTGGAGAGTAGGGAACTAATATATCAATAGCTAGAAACACAAATTTTCAACACCCTCATGTGTTATGAAGAATGCATCTCAAATCTATGTTTCCAAAACCACCACATAGCTACTAAATTCTAAGTGGTAAATATCACAACATGTTTCACAAAATATGAGAAAAATGATTACACTACATGGAGGAATCAATCTAATCCATCTATATGACTTCTCTAGTAAAAAAAGTAAAATATACCATTCCATAAAAGTTGAGTAATTTTGTATAAATAATACTAAATAAACAAGTAAGAATGGTCAAAAGTGACACTTAATTTTGATCATGAAAGATGTAAATCCATTTAATGGGATTAGGATGATTTCACTTGATGGTGAGAGAGTATCCACTCATCTTGATGTTAGATAAGTGCAAATGAAACAAAACCTCTTCTCAAACCAAGGCATTATTTGTAATATCAATCAATGAATAAAATCCCAACACATAGAAAGTCACTTTTATAAAATATTACACTCCTCTACTATGAGGATGATGCCCACCACTCAAATTTAGTACCAATCTTGATGGGTATTTTGATATCCCCTGTCCTATAACTAATGTTATCAAATAAAAAAAATACATCTAATAAGTTCACACTTGCTTAGGTGATAAACATCTCATGCTTTTACAATACCCACTACACAACACATAAGTGGCCCTTAGGGACTTTACTTATCAATAAAATTCTCTAAACATCACCAAGGATTCTCAATCTAAGGTGATCAAGAAGGTTATAGGGACCTATTTTTCATTAAACTCATGTATTTTTCTAGGTACTTACCTACCCAACATGGTATACATCAATATCTCACAAATATTAGTTGAACTAACCATTTAACAAATATAAGAAGGTATATGTTCTCCCTAAGGACACACAATCATTCTACCACAAATCCATAACTCAAAAGGGTCCTCAAAACAACATTCCAATGTCTAAGACTCATGTTTAATAGCCATTATGGTGCCTTGGAACTTAGATCCTCTAGATCAAATCTAAACTGCACTCACACAGACATTCTAAGAAACTCACAAAATAATCAATGGAAACCTTGAAAAGAAAGGAATAATACATCATACAATGAGTTAATATAAAAATGACACTCCTATATGATTAATAAATTGACACCATTGTAGAATACATCCTCTTAAGCAACCAAATTACAAATAATCAAGGATGTACACCACCTACACTACTTATCAATCCATACTCAAGGATGGCCCAAACTTCATAATCCAAATAAAGGTATGGTATTATTATGAAAATGAGGCAATATAATCCTCAACACAAGTATCCAATATGGTACCATATGCCACTAGATTATACATGAGTTTAGAAAAATTATATTATCAAAAGGATGAAATTTCCAACACAAAAATATAAGGATCACCTCAAAAAGATGAAACCCTAAAAGTTTTACTTATCACAATCAACACTAAACTATATGATTTAGGCAACTAGCATACAAGCTACAAAGTAAAAGGCATACTCATATCATGAGCATATTTAATAATCAGAAGGTACTACCACTCAGGGTTATTACTGCCTATAGATTTAAAAGATAATTATCTTAAAATAATGTTATCAACACTCAGGCAACCCACTCAACTAGGTGCCACCACCATAGAAACAAAAATTATCTATGAGGAATTTATATCCTTCTTATTGATGAAATCAAACTATCACAAATATATCAATCCATTCAATATGATCCACAAGCTATAAGGTACACTCTAACCTTATTATCAAAAAGTAAAACCAAATCACATTCCTCATAAGGGTTCTTATCAACAAAGGCACCTTTGAACCACTATTGTTTCAACACAAGGATACTATCTAAAAATATACTCTGTAAAATGAGGTTATAACCTCAAAGGGGTTGTTGACCACAACATTTGGATATCAACATCCAAACTATATTTGTATACCTTAGGTATTAGGAAAACATGTGAAAAGATAAATACTACCACTCTAATATAGTCATTACTTGATTAATTTTATTGATCACACCTACTTAGTGCCAACATGAAACAAACGCTGACATGTGCCTCTCTAATAATCACTAATGTACAACACTGATGGAAAATTAACCCCATCATGTGGATATAAATAATGCATATCTCACTATAAAAATTATATAATTGTCATTCAACACAAAGATAATTGAAAATAAAGTGACCCATATTGGGCTCCCTAACAAGACCATCCATGTGGTATCACCATTTTATCACATAATGTGAAGATAAAATCTAACAACGCTCATATGTACATGAAGATGTCTATAGTGGAAGACCATGTGTGAAAACACAAGGATCTTAGTCCCTCATATGAAAAAAGTAGGTTCTTAAGGTTTGGTAACTCTTTTGTTCCACAAAGACAAGACTTTCAACCTAAGGAGGGACTATACTCAAAATATTCTTGGAACTACTCATAAAGAAAGAGTTGGAAACTAAGAAAAAGTGTATGTTTTCACTAAAATGATCCTAAATCATTCAAATCTCATAAATAAATGTTATTTAACATCAAATAAACCTTTATCACACTCTATTTTAGGAAATTCTTACTTGGAAGGAGTTTACTAAAGCTAGAAAATTCCATCCTAACCCTAGGCATATAAGACACTCTATTGTCTAGCTAAGATCAACCAATATGGTTTTAAGAACCAAGATCAAACTATCCCAAGAAATTATTAATTAAATCATCCAATTGATATCCATATATCTAAGGTCATGTGAAAGTCCCATCAATCCATCATAAAAATAGCTCATTCATGAAATAATGGTCACTTGGCCTTTGTGGCCATCTAACTTCCTAACACATTAGTGTTAAAAGAGACCTAACATGGGTTTTTCACACATGGATACCAAATAAATAATCTAAATGTTTAATACTTGTCTATATATTCCATTATCAAAGAAACTCTTTATGTGTATTGTTCTTACTTCCTCAACAAGGCACATCACCCAATAAGTACATGCATTAGTTCATTGTGGAAGAAATAGTATTAAATAATGGTCCCATGAGCTCCCTATGTTTTGAACTAAATTTTAAACCAAAATTTAATCCCTAAAAATTGAAATGATTGAAAAACATACAAAAATAATCCAACTTTTCTTTTGATAATATAAAACACACATTATGCAAAACTATGTTTGTACAAGTTAGGATTAGCCTATAACTATCCTATCTCAAGAGATCCAAACATAAGGAAGGTTATTAAAATAGATCATGATACATAATGTTTAGGTAATGACAAAGTGTGGGTATGTAGACCTATAAACAGGGGTGCATACTCACTAATGTCACAGGAAAGGGTTTCAAAGCCTATAAGTCTCTCACACAAGGGAATATCTCTAGCTATAATTTTAATGATAAAAGTAAACAATGTAAATTAAATTAATGGCAAGGGTTAGAATAATAAAAAGGGAAAGGATCCATGGTATGAAAATTTGGGATTAGGCTACCTAATAATGGATAAATGGAAATTATAAATAATCATATAACCACACTAAGTATAAGTGTATAAATTCTAGACAGGGACACTTACACATTTAGTATCTACTAAGCAACAAGCAACATCTATCTACTAAATGAAATAAAGGAAAGACAATAAGGTTGAAATACTTACCTTAATGGGTACCCATCAAGCCTCAATATCCCCCTTAGCCAATGGTGCTTTGAAATATATTGTTGTGGTTGTGAAGACCTCAAAG
>JARHVA010004818.1:715000-742500 GCA_037957365.1 Torreya grandis | reverse complement strand
CCTATAACATTAACATGGGCATAGCCTTGACCCATTTTATAAATTAATTGATGGTAATTATAATAAATACATGCCCATATTAAAATCTAGGTGACATACCAATGATAATTAATCCTCGTAGAAATAATGACGAAGGAGACTCCAAGGTTTGGATTTCAACTGAGGGAGAGTGAATTAGATACTCATGTAGTTGGCAAGGATTACACTTTTTATCAAATGTGATGGTGCATTTTTTGAGATTAGGCCAAAATTACCCCATGGGAAGGATTTTTTTGGCAGTAGCATGTCCGATATAGTTTCCACCTTTAATAACCCCATGTGCTTGATCAAGAAGAGATGGAACTTCTTATTTAGTGACACAATGAAGCAAGGCACCTTCATATTTCTAAAATAAATGATTCCATATATAATTATGCATTTTAAAAATTACTTGTAGAGTTGGGTATTTTAACGAGAGTTAGCCTCAAGGGGGTAGGTATGATGTTTGATAAATTGGGTGATATATTTTTACCACATTATTTATCAATTAGTGAAAATATATATGTGTTAGATGACGACAATAATTATTGGATTTTAAGTAGATGGATATTTTATCATGTGGATGGAGAACCGTGAGTTATGTAATGCTTGATGAAGATGAAAAAGAGAGGCTAAAAAAGTAAGAAAATAAACAGTAACAAGTTTTTTCATGGTATTAATTTAATGGTAGAAGATATGAAATATTTAGCAAGAGTAGATACAATTTGATAAGAGGAAATGATATTTTCAATTTTAAATTGATATTCATCACTGACTTAATGATATATAAGTCATGAATATCTTAAGGCATGTAAATAGGGAATATCAAAATATATGATTACTTTCATCCCAAGAATGAGAGCTTCACATTAAACCATGTTATTAGGGACTTCAAAGTCTAGTTTAAAATCTAGAGGAATGATATTTATATGAGTTAAATTAAGAAAAATCCTACCCTATCTCCTTGAAGGCACTTGGGTCCATCAAAATGAAGTGTCCAAGTTTCCTTGTGTAAGTTTATTTTAAATTTGGGTGATTATTATATGATGACTTTTATTTTAGGTTGTCAAACTGAGATTTTAGGATCATTGAGGGCGTATTCCTTGAGATCAATTGAAAAATTATGAAAATAATCTTTAAGATAGACTAATTGGTTAATATGTTTGATGAAAGGGATTTATTCATTGGGAAGACTGTCTTGAAGGTGACCCATAGGTAGAATGGGAGAATAAAAAAATTGATTGGTGATCACTTGGCCTTTGAATTATTTTTTGGTAGAGTAAATGCACAAAGTTGGTGGATAAAAAGGATCCTACCCATGGACATGGTTTTCCTAAAATTTCATAAATCTAAACTTTTGTAGATCTTCACTCCAAATTTGAAGATGGTGTAAGAACATTAAATGTATAATTTCAAGTCTAGTTTCTAAAACACTATTTTTTTTAAAAATGGTTAAGTATAATGAAGTAAAAAATATATTTTGAAGAGGAACTCCTATTTTTTAATAAAATAGAGTAGATAGATGGTCATGTAGCACACCATTTTTTGAGCAACATTTAATATTGTTTGAAACCCTTTTATTAACATTTAGATTATATCTTCTAGTTTGTGACATATATTTTTTTATATTTTGTCAATGAATACCTTTTTTATGAATTTTTAAAGTAAATAGATCCTAAAAGCTAAAATAAATGGATATCCATCCATGTGGTTCACCTAACTACCTCCAAAAAAATTAGAATTGATTTTTTGTTTAAATGTGTATATAATTAGGCCTAGTTTATGACCATATAACTTATTTTACACTTGGATAAATGAAAAATAAATTATATGAACATGTATAGGCATGTATATTTATGGAATGTAGTGGCATAAAAATAGGTATATATAGAAATAAACATAGTTTTAAACCTTAAATTAGTCCAAAAATTGTAAAAACCATATTTTTAGAAAGAAGACAACATGCTCATCGTGATGGTATTAAGTTTGTAAATTTTACCATTGAAATTAATAGTGTATTTAGAGATCAAAGTTTAATTTTTTTAGTAAATTTCTTGGACTCGACTGTAGATTGATAGGTCCAAGCCGTTGGCTAAAAAATCTATGCCATTCCCAAGCCAAAAGGCTTAGTTTATGAGCCTAAATTCAAATAAATGATCATGTTAATAGAAAACATGACCACATTAGTAATGAAATAATGTTAAATTTATAAGTTTAAATTTATATTGTTACATTTATTTCCTTATACTTTATGTTTATTTTAGTAAATATAAGAAATTAGGGTCACTCTACATCTGATAGAGTTGGTCTCACAGTTTCATGCCCTACGATGTGGAAAATAGTTTTTCAAAATCTAATATAGTTAGTAATTAGGCATTTTTAGGGTCTAAGTATTGAACTTATGGATTTTAGGACATAAATTTTGAAATTTATATCCATTTTTGTTAAATATATAGTCATTTTAAAGGTTTTTGTGCCTTTTAGATTGATTATTGGAATTTCTAGGAGTCTAAGTTTGTCAAAATTAAAGTTTACAAACCACTCACTTTTAATTTGATCCAAAGTGGTGTGATTTAGGTATCATAGGTTACATTAATTACCTATGCAAATTAAAAAAACACTTTGTGTTAATTTCACTTATTCATCATCCCTCCCTCATCCTTGATCACTTCTTACTCATCCCTCAACCCTCATCACCCCTAATTACTCCCTAATTATCCCTCATTATCCCTAGTCATATATAATCACTCCATTATCATCCATAATCACTCCATTGATCCTAACTATACCTCATCATCCCTAATCACTCATTCCTCTTCCCTCATCATCTCTAATCATTATTTCATTATCCCTCATCATCCCTGATCACTCTATCATTGACATTTATTATCCCTCATCATATATAATCACTTGGGATTATCATCCCCAATCACTCCATTAACTATCACCATCCCTCATCATCCATAATCACTCCCCCCTCATCCATCACAATACCTAATCACTCTTTCCTCATCCCTCATCATCCCTAATCACTCTATTATTTACCCTCACCATCCCTAATCAATCCATCATTGACCCTCAACATCCATCATCATCCCTAATCATTACCTCATCATCTCATGTAGGTATATACTTGAAAGGTATCTTTTATTCCAATCATATGTTGTTTAATACATTATAATAGAAATTAACTCTTTTTTAAGACTTTATATGTTGTCAATACCCATTTATGGTATTCAATTTTATTATTGAATAAATTGGATGATCTTCCAAATTTATAATCAAGTAACACAAGTACTAGCATAAAATAGAGTTTGATTTTTAGTTCATCAAAATATATTTTTGTGCCGTTGATTAAATGAAACTTTATCTAATTACACCTTTGGTAGCTTGGTTCAAAGGATAAAAATTAAACACAAATATCTTGTATAATTTTCTAATTCTAATAATATTTGAATATATGCTAATTTATTTTGTGTTTTCAATTCCTATATGAATTAAATCTTGGTGATTTTCACACATGCACTCCTTGTGTGTAATGTATCCCAATTTTTTTTCTTGCATTAAAAATGAACATTTGTTCATATTATCATAAAAACATGTTTCTTTAAAATGTGGAACACTAGTTAAACATGGTGTAGATGTTCATCCCATATTTTTTAAAGATTAGGATGTCATCAAGGTAGATTAAAAAAATACATTTTTAAAGGGATTGAGGACTTAGTTCAACATTTCAATGAATGAATTCACTACATGAGTTAGCCTAAAATTCATAACCAACTAGTCAATCAATCTTTTATTTATTTTTAAGAGTATATTCTAAATGTCTAGAGGTTAAACATGAATATGTTGATACCCAAACTTAGGATCAATTTTGGAAAAAAAATTCTAAATGATGGATATGGTAGAAAAATGCCTTTATATTTAGATGAGGATAATATTTCTTCACTTTAATCTTTTCAATTTTTTTAATTAATTCAAAATCTCATGTCCCTTCCTTATTTGGCAAAAACACAATAGGGATTTTAAAATTAAATGATTTGGGCATGATGTGTCCATTATCCATGATTTCATGGATCTACCACTTGATATATTCATTTTCTAGAAATGATATGTTGTATAAAGAGGTTTGAGGTATAGGTAGTTAAGGGATCAAACCAATAGTATTGTTTAGTTTAGATTATGTAGGAACTTATTTAGGTGATTAAAAGATATCTTTGTATTCATGTAGTTTATGGTTCAATTATTTTATCATTCTTATTGTTGGATAAACAAAACTATTATATGGTTCCATAAGGATGTTTTTACATTTAATTATTACCATAAAAAGTATACTTATTACTAGAATGATAAGATTCTTGCACTTCCTGACACTAGTGACTAAAAGCTTATAAACTAACTATGATATATGGTATTTTAGATAATGATAATCTATCACAACATTTTAAGAATTTTATTCATATACTACATGTAAATGGTAAATATATGGTTGACCACATGTAAAAAATCACACACCTCTAATGGTGAGATGTCACAAAGGATTACATCTTTAAAAATTTTGATTTTGTACACCAAGTGACACTATTGATGATAAATTTCTCAAGGCTACACTATACCATAGACTAGCCTATGGTTATGGATGATGCATCAATTTCAATTTCAATTTTTGAAAATTGCTTTAGGAGTAATTATATTATTATTACTTCCATTATAATTGATGAAGTGTATTGTCTCACCATTGATCTACATTTGTTAATGAAACAATATTTTTAATTCATATAATTTCTTGTTGGGAGATGTCAAAATACTTATAGTACCAACCATATCATTGGGTTCATAATCTATTATATAATTAACTTTTTATAGGGTTAGATAACTTGTACCCACTTCTCAATCTATGAATGTAGAGAGATCATAGTGTGACACTCTTCATTCGATTGAATATTGAAATTATGAATTAAGCACCACTTTCAAATCTTGGACTACTTGTTCTAATAGTTTGAAAATTATTTTCCACTCTATGGCATGATTACTCAATCAATAGACATACAAATAGAAGGACTTTAATGTAATTATTTAGATCATAAAATGTCCTCATATGGAAAACAATTGATTGGTTTTAGGAAATCACATAGTTTGGTGATCCTCATATTTACTACCCATTTTTGGTGATATGGTGGTTTAACTTACTTCTCTCTTTTCTAATGGATCTTCAATTGTGAATTACAACATTTCTAATAGGCCCATATTTTTTAATAAGTGCTAAATATTTATGTATTAAATTTGTCTCTATATAATTTTGATCATTGTCTTATATTTTATGATAGCACTAAACTCTTAGCTTGTATTTCATAACATTTCTAAACCCCAAAAAATAACCACCATAAAGGTATTAGATGGAGTGATTAAGGATGAGGAGGGATGAGGAGGAATTGAGTATAGAAGATGAGGGAGTTGTTAGGGATGTTGAGGGATGGTAAGGGTCAATGAGTAAGTGATTAAGGAGGATGAGGGAGTGATTAGGGATTATGAGGTATGGTGAGGGTGAATGAGGGACTAATTAGGGGCTAAGGGATGAGGAATAAGTGATTAAATATGATGAGGGATGATGAAGGATGGTGAGGGTCAATAAGGGAGTGAATAGGTATGATGAGAGAGAGATTATAAATGATGACAAATTATGAGGGTCAATAAGGGAGTTATTAGGGATGATGAGGGAGTGATTAAGGATGATGAATCACTTATTAGGGATAATTAAGGATTGATTAGGGATGATCATGTATGGTGAGAGCCAATGAGGGAGAGATTAGTGATGATGAGGGAGTGATTAACTATGATGAGGGTAAATGAGGGTAAATGAGGGAGTGATTAGATATAATGAGGAATGAGGAGTGAGTGATTAGGGATGATGAGGGATAGTGAGGGTCAATAAGGGATTAATCAATAATGATGAGGGAGTGATTAGAGATGATAAGGGATAATGAGGGTCAATGAGGGAGAAATTAGGAATAATGTGGAATAAGAAGAGAGTGATTAGGGGTGATGATGGATTATTAGGAAGTTATTATTGATGAGGGATAGATTATGACTATGTGAAATTAACAAAAAGTGGTCATTTGATGTGCGTAAGTCATCAATGTGACCTATGCTACCCCAATCAGACCACCATTGATCAGTTTCAAAGTGAGTGGTTTGAAAAATTCAATTTTGACAAACCTAAGACTCATAGAAATATGAGGAAGCAATATAAAAGGCACAAAAACCTAAAAAATGACTATATGTTTACCAAAAATGGACATTAATTATAAATATTATGCCCTAAAATCCCTAGGTTCAATACTTAGACACTAAAAATGCCTAAAAATGACCAGATTGGATTTTTAAAAACTATTTTCCACATCATAAGACATGTAACTATGAGACCAACTCTATCAAATAAAAAGTGACCCTAATTTATTATATTTACTAAAAACAATTTAAAATATATGGAAATAAATGTAACAATATAATTTATATTGTTACATTATTTCCTTATATTTAGCATTTAGAGTAGTAAATATAAGCTTCTAGACAATATTAGCTTCATGTTCATGTTCACATACTTTTATGTGTATAAAAATAGGAATGTGATCATTTTATTACTTTTATAATAATAAGATCACATTATATATTACCCAAGATTGGCTTCATGTAAATATTTAAATTATTTTTTGTAAAAAACAATAGGAACATGATTGCATTATTGCTTTTAAAAAAATGTCATCACGTTATCTATTAATGCAATGGTATTATGGATTAGTAATTATGGACCCATAATTCAAATAACATGATTATGTTATGTCAATAACATGATCACATTATTTAATAATGCAACCATGTTATGGGAAATGTCCATAGAATTTTTCCCCAACTCTATGCACATACCCTAATAATTCTTAATTCAAAATCCATTAAGAGTCCAATTATATCTCCAAGTAAGAAATATTGGGTGAAGATAAGATGTAGAGGATCATAATGGGTGATGACATAAGTGGTTAGATAAACCATATAGTTCTGAAGATTTTTATATGTGAAGTATATGGAGAGACATTCATATCATACTTTTGTCTAACAAGTCTCATACTATATTAAAGCATGATTGATGTAGTTAATGGAATACTCTTTTACTAATTCATTTTGTTTCATAAGCATTATTGCAACTGATTTGGGGGTAGATGATATATACAAGATGAGAGGGAAATCAATAGAAGGTGGTCAAAGAGTAAGATGGTGAAGTGATGATCCCTTCATGTTTAAAAAATAATTTTAACATGTGTCAATCCATTCAATAACATTACCTTTATTAAGGATGGATTTTATTTAATAGATGAGGTATGCCATCTTAGGGATAAATCATCAAATTTACCCAAGTTTCTAAAGATATGTATGATTGTCAGGAATGGATTAAGGAATATACATGTTGAAAATAACATTGATTTTTGAAATTATACATCAATCCTTCATAAATAAACTAATGATAGCATGAATTTTCTAAAGGTAACACTAAAAATAAACTTTTAAGGATTGAGTTAAAAATTTTACATGATAAGATGATCAAAGATGATAGCAAAATCATTACGATGGTTTTCACAATGCTAATATATGGAAATAAAGTCATCATTTGATATTATTTGATTTGATGGTATAATTAAATATATGGGTCCTTGCATTTTTATAGGTTATTTCATTTATTTTAAGGCCAAATGGTATCTTAACATAGTAATAGGCATTCCATTGGTGGTAAAATTAGTTTTATGTTGATCTTAAGGAGTGATATGAATATGATTATATCCTAATGGGTGATGACATAAGCGGTTAGATAAATCATATAGTTCTGAAGATTTTTATATGTGAAGTATATGGAGAGACATTCATATCATACTTTTGTCTAACAAGTCTCATACTATATTAAAGCATGATTGATGTAGTCAATGGAATACTCTTTTACTAATTCATTTTGTTTCATAAGTATTATTACAACTGATTTGGGGGTAGATGATGTAGACAAGATGAGAGGGAAATCAATAGAAGGTGGTCAAAGAGTAAGATGGTGAAGTGATGATCCCTTCATGTATAAAAAATAATTTTAACATGTGTCAATCCATTCAATAACATTACCTTTATTAAGGATGGATTTTATTTAATAGATGAGGTATGCCATCTTAGGGATAAATCATCAAATTTACCCAAGTTTCTAAAGATATGTATGATTGTCAGGAATGGATTAAGGAATATGCATGTTGAAAATAACATTGATTTTTGAAATTATACATCAATCCTTCATAAATAAACTAATGATAGCATGAATTTTCTAAAGGTAACACTAAAAATAAACTTTTAAGGATTGAGTTAAAATTTTTACATGATAAGATGATCAAAGATGATAGCAAAATCATTACGATGGTTTTCACAATGCTAATATATGGAAATAAAGTCATCATTTGATATTATTTGATTTGATGGTATAATTAAATATATGGGTCCTCGCATTTTTATAGGTTATTTCATTTATTTTAAGGCCAAATGGTATATTAACATAGTAATAGGCATTCCATTGGTGGTAAAATTAGTTTTATGTTGATCTTAAGGAGTGATATGAATATGATTATATCCTAAAAAACCATCTATGTAGGAGAGCATGTCATATCCATATATAGACTCAAAAGTGACATCAATAAATGGTAAAGATAAATTATCTTTAGGACATGTTAATTTGAGACTAGGAAAGTCATTATAGATACAAATGACCCTAATGACATTTTTGTGAATGAGAACAATATTGGATACCCATTTGAAGTAATCTATAGGTTTGATGAACTTATAATCTAATATATTGATAACCTCTTTGTGTCATAAGATGGAAATATCAAGAGGAAACTTGTGTTAGTTTGGGTGTATAGGTTTTGCATCTGGATATGTGATGATGTTATGGAAAACTATGGTAGGGTTAATGTTGGGCATGTCTTCATATGACTACGATAAGGATTCATGATAATTGTCAAAGAAGAGGTTTAAGTTATCTTTATCTTTAGGAAAAATTTCATTATAGACAATAATTGGTTTAGGGGAGACAATTATGCCATAATTAATCACAAAGGTTTCCTCAATGAGCATGTAATTTCGATCTTGGAAATGGTATGGAGATAGAGGATGTTTTGAAAAAGGATGTGTCTTGGGATCACTACTATAAATGAAATTATTGAAGCAAAAAGCCTTTTTATAAAAAAATTAAGCTTGTGATGTTGGTAAGGAAGTTAAGGCTATCTCACATGGATTAATTCTAAGATAAGCTTCATCAATAGAAAGCATGGGTAAAGATCCATAGTAATGAATATCTACTTCAAGGTCCATAATATGATTACCTTTGATTTCAATGTCATAATGTATTTTTATTATATCAGTATCCTTAGAATCTAAGTTTATTTTTGAAGGGTAAGTATAAGGTATAAATTTTGCCTAGAAAATATCATCTTGGCTGATATAATCTGGTGTAGAAGAGTTGAACTAAATTATATCATTCTATTCAATAAAATATTATAGAATGCATTTGACTTATCAGGATGTAAAATATAGTCTACTATAGGGGATAATTCAAATAAAAGTATATTGTTACTAAAGGATAGAAGGCTATTAAGCTGGTGAATACAATTTGAAGTATGAGATAAAAAAATTGAACAATATTGAAATGGTTAATATAATTATTATTGTATAAAATTGGTTTAATGGTATCAATCTAGTCTATGCTATTATACATGGGAATACTAATAATTTCATAGAAAACCCATGAAGTGTCTTCCAAGTGTGGGTTAATAATAAGTACATAACCATCATATTCTAATGCAGTATTCATAGAATCAAAATATATGTGAATTACATGAACATACTAATTAAAGGCATGCATTTTAGAAAGAATATTTTTATAATTATTAAGTCCAAGTTTCATGACTGGTTTTGTGCTATAATAGAGGCATCATCATTAGATGGGGATATGTTACATGCATGATAAGTTAGCTGAAAATTTTCAGTAGAAGTGTAATTAGTGGAGACACCCATGTTGTTGAAAGTGCAAGGAGGCATTGATAAATGATTTTGAAATAGTTTGACTACCCCATAGTAAGTGGTTTCATTAAAATTACATTGGGGATGACTATAAATATAATCATCAAGAAAAGTAATGGTCATATTACAAGTTTTTTGAAAATCATTAGTTTCATCATAATCTAAATTAATAAGAGTGACATGTAGATTATAATTCATGTTAATGAACTTAGGAAGAGTTGGATTGTTAATATGAGAAATATTAAGGATTTGATACTGAGTTTTAGGATTGGTAAGTTGAATAACCTAAGGTTTTGGATTTACTTCATGTTTAGAATGTTTGCCATTATGGATGAAATTTATGGAGTATCTACTATAATATGTGATAAATCTAATGCAACAAGTCCATGAATGACCTAAAATCATGTTATAAGAAAGTGGAAGTTCTAAAACCATAAGTTCGACATGGAGTTTTTGGGTTTGATAGTGAGATGGAGACAAATACAACCAATAGTATTTTTATTAGTTTGATAAAATACATAACAAGTAAGTCTAGTGTGCCTAAGATTATTTTTTGTGTATCCAAGTTGTTGGAGTAGCTAAAGATAATTAATGTTAATTTCGGAGCCTTCATTTGTAAAGACCTTTATTATTAAGGTATTATTGATCCTAATATTAATAGAAAGGTGCAGATCATCAACTTGAAAAAATAATTTCATCATTAATCATGTATTATTTGGTAAAATTTATTGAAGGTTTTGAAGAATAATTAGAAATGGTATCAATAACATGAAATTCCATAGTTATTGGACCTTCAGAGGTTCAAATAGGAATTTTAATTCACTAGATAGGGGCTCTACAATGTATTGTAATTATTTCATGAGAAACTTGTGATGGTAAGGAGAAGTTTTCACCAATTCCATGAGATGGATTTCACAAGGCATAGAGTTGAGCTCGACTTTAAAATTCCATTATGGTTTTTAGGTTGAGTCAGAATAAGGTTTAGGTTGATAAGTATGATTTTATGAGTAATAATAAGAGAAGGATAGACATAACTAGGTTGAGGCTTTGATGGTGGAGTTACCTCATCACTAATTTAGGATCCAAATATGAAGTATAATGGGTTTTAGTACATTTAAGAATTTTTTATTTGATACAAGGCTTATTAAGTTTGGTGATAATCTATTTGTGAGAGTGATTATGATGGTAGTTTAATTTTTTATGTACATATATTAGGATTTGGTATAATATTGGTCATAATCAACCTCAATAACACAAACATTAGTATTGGAATTTTTTGTATTGGAATTTGATGGTTGAGAAGTCTTTCGAGACTTTTGATTGGAAGATTTGGAATTATAGGTTCACTTTTTGGAAATTTATTGATTATCATTATGACACTCTTTAATCAGAGCATCATTATTAAATTTTCCTCCAAACATGAGGGTGATCATATTTTTTTAAAGGTTATGACATGTCTCATGAGAGTGACTAATGTTGGTGTGGAACCAAAAAAACTTATTAGGGTCACACTATGGTGGAAGGGTACTAGAATTATAAACAAATGGTTTAGATGGAGATAATAATTTTTTCATTTCATGTACACTAAAGGGAGGGTGGGAGGCAATTTGATTATATGAGGCAGATGCTCCTAATTTTAGTTGAGGAGGGTTGCTTTTAGGATTGATTTCATCAGTTTAATTATGGGAAGATTCATTTTTAGTAATTTGATAAGGTTAAAATTGATCTATATTGAAATCTTTCCATTTGGATTGATTAATGGCCTATTATAATGTGTGGGGAGAGAGAGTCCTAACCTTATATTATAGAGGGGATTTAAGAGAACTAATAAATAGTTTCAAAGGGTTGTCATCATTCTTGTTATGTTCCATTTTATGCACTAAAGACATCCATAATTTAATGAAGGTTTGGTTATATTTTTTAGGAGTTTGCTTAGCATTGATGAAATGGCTAAGGTTATTTTCAAGAAGATCATTATGTTGGAATTCATTAACTAGATCATTGACCAAATACTTTAGTTGAATAATGGAATGACTATAAAATTGGTTATACCATTATAGTGCATATATTATGAAGCTTTTACCTAGAAGTTTGGTATTAGAAAATTATTAATTATAACCCTTTCCTTATAGATATTTCCAAAAAAATTGAGAAAAAAATGTAGGATCCTGAGTTCCATCATATGTGATAGTTGAAAGATGTTTAAAATGTTTATAGACACAATGAAAGGAGCCATTTCAAAAATGTGGTTCCATTCATTTTGTCCATTTTAATTAGGTTGAGTCATGATGACTTGAGGTTGTTGGTTAGTAATTTTAAAAATGTTCTTTTGTATTTGGAGCATTTGGGAGTTATTAGATGCTTTCATAATGTTAATTTTTTGAACCATTTATCAAAAGATTTGAGTTGTATCAATAAGTGGATTCTAATTAGAGGTATTAGGAGGGGGATTACCAAAATTAGGATTGGGGGGAATGTTCCTTACATTAGTGTTGGTTTCCCCACATGTGATAGAGGAGGGATGAAGTTATTTAAAAACATATTTCTTGAGTGGGGTATAAACAATATTACCATCAAGATTCCTAAATGATATTTTAGAATATTATAGATCAACAATTTGGTTGTTTTCAACCATACTACATGTGGTTCATCTAGAATGATGTTGGGATAACTTTCATCATGAAGAGTTATCTTCAATGGTGGATAAGGTAGGAAGAAAATAACAACCTATCTATAATATTAATGGGTTAAGTCTAGAAAGGAATATATTTATAGGTGACATCATGATGCTGATTGGACTATAAGGCTAATATTAAAATTTAAATGTTTACAAAAAACCAATAGTATCATCTAGGATAATGTAGTTGGTTTATAGGTCTATCAAGGAAGATTGTATTGAATTGTTTGATACAATTTAGGATTAAAATTTTGTACTACTTGTATCTACTAAAATTATATTGTATTGATCCAAATAATGCATTCAAGAAAGTGAGAATAGGAATAAATACAATATATCAGGCTAGCTGATGTAGTCTAGAGGAAAGAAATAATACTGTATTGAGTTGGTCAATAGGTTATAAAGTAAAAATTGACTATATCAAGTTGGTCAATGAAGTCATGGAGTAAAACATAGGGGACTATATCACACCTAGCTGATGTTTTTCACACACATAAATAACTATATTAGGTTGGCTATTACATTTATAACATAACATAAAACTGTATTGATGTTAGCCAATGTAGTTTGTAATACATCAAATAATTCAAGAAATAAATTGAATATAAATAATTTTTCAAAAATAATATTAGGTAGATACTACAAGTATTTGATTGATAGTGTGGGCTCTCAAATATACTCGCTCATTGACTAGTGTACGTTCAATATTTTAGATCACTAACTATAGATGCAAAATATGCTTAAAGCCCATTAACCTCAATTTTAAGTGTCTGGTGAGAGTAAATTACCTTGGTTATATACTCCACTTAGGATCACTAATAAATTATAGGGATGGTTGTTTTCCTAAGTTTAATAAAAATGGAACCCTAGGCATTTATGATACATAGTGAGGCATGTGGAAACTAAAGCATGTGTTTAGTATTATCTAAAGCTTGAGTATTGGGAAAATATACATAAATTTATGGTTTTGGTAAAACATGTCACCGATAAGCCAAAAAAAAATATTATAAGATTATATAGACTATCAAAACATAGTCACTAAGGAAAACCAAATAAGTAGAAAATAAAAGTTTAAATTTAATGTCAAAATCAATTTACAACATTAAATGAATTGAAATAACCAAGTAGTCAATGGAAATGAACTATTTTATGCAAAAAATGAGGTAAAAAAAATTAAATCATCCTTAGTCAATGAATTTGTAAACACATAATATAATTTTATTAGGCTAGTTGATGCATCATATACAAAAAAATGATTGATGCTAGCTAATGTCATTTATAAACAAGCATGAAATTATACCAAGTTGGCCAATGTAGTTTTTTGAAAAAGGAATGATGAAACATAAATGTATCAATCTATTCAATATAATTGGATAAATTATAAAAATGTACAAATAACTATATTGATCTAGTTGATGTAGACTACTGGAAGCAAAAATTGGATACATAACTATATCTAGCTAGTTGATGCAGTCTACTAGAAGAGGAAAACTTGATATAGAACTATATTGATTTAATAGATTTTGTATACTAGAAAAGGAAAATAAAATGGTAAAATTCATGTTAGGTTCACTATAATTTATGTGCAAGCCAGGATTAGCCCACAATTATCATATACTAAGAGATCTAGACTTGGAGAAGGTTAATCAAAGAGTTCATGATACATAATGTTCGATCGTAACCAAGTGTGGATTTGTAGATGACCTATAAAGTGGGGTTCCTACTCAATAATTTAAAAGGAAAGGGTTAAAAATCCTATACCCTTATCACATAATGGAATAAATCTTACTAGGCCTCTAATGATAAAAGTAGGGGATTATCGAAGGCAATGTAAGTAGAAGTGTAAGTAATGTAAAATAAACTAATGGGAAGGGTTATAATAATCAAAATAGGTAAGGAGCCATGTTAATAAAATGGGGGCCTAGGATACCTAATAATAAATAAATGTAAATTCTAAACATTGATATAACCACACTACTTATAATTTTAGATTAAGTCTAGATAAGGACGTACACACACATTTAATATCTACTAAGCAGCAAATAACATCTATCTACTAAAATAAATAAAGGAAAGAGCATAAGATTAAAAATAATTACATTCATGGGGACCTATAGAGCATCAAATTACCCTTGGCCAATGGTATGATATTATTTTGGTTATGAATAACTCAAAATATGGATAATAGGATATAAACCAACTAAGGACCTCTTATCAAATATCCAAGACTTCCACAAGACAAGCTTCCTTTAAGAGAATATTCTACCTGTAACTCTTCCAAATGTGTTTATGAAATAAGTGTGAGTATAAGTAGAGAAAATAAGTGAAAATTTATATTTTTATATATTTAAGAATGAAATATGACTATATATATAGTGTTCGAATACTCAAAATTAGAGTAAGTCGATGGTATCAGACAACTAAATGTAGTTTGGAGGATTTAGCTAACTCTAAACTATGTTGTCCAAGATAAATCACTAAAAATGATAAGAATGTAAAATCAGAAATTTATTGGTTAGGATAATATAGTACATAATGGAAATAATACATAATGGAACATATTATGAACAAATGGTATTAGTTTTTTTTATGTCATTGGAAATGAGGGAACTTACATGACTATGTGAAGTAGGATGGAAGGAGGTAGATAGAATGTTAAATATGAGGGATATAAAATTTAGATAGGAATGATATGATAAAGACATAGATATATAAATCTCTTGAAAATAAATAAAGACATACCCACCCCTTTTTAGGTGCACTCTTTAAGGCATGCATTAAGGGAGATTGAAGTTCAACAAGTTGCTACATGAGAAAGTGTTAGTAAATGATAAAGTTACAAATATTATGTGTATAAAAATTACATTTATTATTTTAAATCCATCTTTGTGGCATGAGACTCATAAATCATCCAAAGATAATCACATGCCAAAATAACATGGAGGTAATATGTAAGTGGATACACGACTGCTACATAACCATGTAGATCCCACTTGTTCTAATCAATGTATAGGTTATCATAAAAGATTGTAAATATATAATATATCCTAGTGGGATTCATAGCATCAAGGTACCATAATTATTCTTTAATAAGGTGAGGTGGGTTCAAGAAACCACTAGATTGAATGATGTTATCCAAATCTCTATGGTGTTCAAAAAACTCTTCAGGTGAAATTGGCTGATCATAAGGCTCAATTAACACTTAATTCATAATTAAAGTATAATTTTGAGGTGAATTAAATTTAAATTAAATTACTTAAAATAGATCATACAGTCCATATATGACCTAAAAATGGCTCTAAAATATCTCAAATAAACCCCTAAGGATGGAACACTCCATATCAACCATTGGATCGATTCAACCTTGACTATCAAATTCAATCAAAGGTGAGGAAGCCCCAAAAATCCTCATGGAAGTCAATAAATGTTTGAAAAAAAATTCATTAAGACACAAAATCATATTTTTCAAAGGAGGGAGGAGGTTTTGGAGGATGGATTGTCCATAGTCATCCCTCATCTCTTTCCTTATGGTTAAATGACTACCATTAATGGAATATCTAAGATTTTGATCCATTTATAATTTATTTAATTTTTTAAATATATTTTGAAAAATGTATACTTTAATTTTTTTTATAGGTAACCCATATTTTTATAATTTTAAATAAATAATTTGGTGGTCAATCTTGGGTGATGTTCAATCCTTTTTTATTACGACCATAGTTTGAGGTTATATGGTGGGCTAACTATGTGGCATGCTAGCCATGTGGTTCCCATTTAACCATGAGCTTTATGTGGTATTGTACACTTTGACTAAGCCATTATACACTTAGGTCATTAAACCAATGTCTCATAATCACAAGGGTGACTACCAACATTTTTATAAGCCTGCCCTATATGTAGTGGCCTATGCACTTTTAGAGGGCCAATATGCCAACAAAGATACCCTACATCTTAGTAATTTTCTAAAATTCATAAAGAGAGAACAAAAAGACAAAAACTTATAAAATTATTTATAGAGTATTTCTACCTCAAAAAGTGTGAAAATTAATTAAGCAAAGCTTAGGAGTTTTCCAAAGGAAAATGAGCCCTTTTTGGTGGGTTTGGCTTACAAATCCATATATTTAATAAAATGGCACATAAAAATATTTATTAAGTTATTATGGGACCTTAAGTAATCCTACCACCTAACAAAATTGATTTAGGAAATTTTTGATAAGTTTAAAATTGTAAAAAGAAATATGCATACAATGGTCCTTTGATATAATTAAGGATATAACTAAAAATGAATCTTATTAATTCATTTTATTTCATTTTTATTATTTATGTAGAGTAAAATATAGTATTATATCATTTCCAATAGTATTTTCCAACTTAAATATTTAATTTCATATAATGTCCATTTAATACATGCATTCTCTCTCCTCTTTAATGAGGGTTACAAGAAGAAATAAAATAACTAGATTGTATGATGTAAATCATACTTGTATATTATATTTTATTTCTAAGTTAAAATAAAATATTACATTTTAAAATATTTAAAATAAATTGATATAATTTTAAAAAATCATTACAAAATGTAATCAATGATAAATCTTTAAGATAGCTCTACAAGCCACCCGTACAACTAATTGAAGGAGGGGCTCACCTCCCATCCATTTTACATCATTAGGTGACTACCCTAGGAAACCTAGAGCCTAAGACTCCAAAATCTAAGTACATTCACATCATTTGTGTACTATGGAATACTTTGACAATATTATTTTTGGATGATAGGTGAAACATGAAAAGGATCACTCACTAGGAAACACATCTAGGAGGCTTACATGCTCATTTACATATAAGAGGCTTTCATAACCAAAAAAAACATGCAAATAAAAAAATCACATTTTAAATACCATAATTATAAAATGACAACAATAAATGCATCCCTAAAATATAAGGATTTACAAAGGAAAATAAGAACATGGGGATGCCTCCATCTTGTTCTACCATCTCTTGGTGATGGAAGATCATTTTCATAGTTTCCCATGCCAAAATATCACATATAAGGGCATAGGAATTATGGTTCCACCAGACACTATCAATACAAAAAATAAAACTATGTAGGAGGGCATAAAAACTTAGGTTTACCAGCCGCTACCACTATATAAAAAATAAAAATATGGTAAGTAATTTCAATCCTAGTCAGGCATCCTAAAAACACTAAAAGGAAACAATAAATGGATTTTGAAAATATCCAATTAAAATAAGATTGATTTTTCATATCCAAATCCTAATTTTGAAATAAAACCAACATGGTGGCCATAGGCACAACCATGGAAAGTAATGGTAAGAATGAGGTTAGCCAAGTGGCCCTACACCTTTTCAAAACAAGCAAAAACATAACGGATAAGATTTTAATTTCAAAATAACTAGCATAAAATAAAAAAACAAGGGCACATTTATGCCTACCTTAGTTATCCTTCATAGTATACATAAATACTCCTATATAAGTTCAAGGTTAGGTTATCCTTCCTACCAAGGATCCTTCTTTCTCTACTTGGATTTTTCTTTTTTCTCTACCTCTCCTCTAATTTACAATCTTAATGGCATAAAAATGAAATAAGAATTGGATATTAAAAATAACTAATTAAAATAGGATTGATTATTCATCTCTAAATCCCAAATGGGAAATAAAATAAATATGGTAGCCATAGACACAACCACGATAGAAAATGATAAAAAGAGGGTAGGTCAATTGGCTTTACACCTCTTGAAAACAAGCAAAAACATAAGGGATAGGCTTATCATTTGAAATTAAATAACATAAAATGAAAATATGAGGGTACATGGAAGTATACCATAATTATCCTTTTTTATATACATAAATACTCCTCCACAAGTGCAAGGTTAAGTTCTCCTTCTCACCAAGGTTCCTTCCTTTTCTATTTGGCTTCCTTTTTCTTCTCTAGCTCAACTCCAATTTCCATTTTTCAAAGTGAAAAATATTTCATTAAATTAAGGCTTCCCTTCCTAAAATAGTCTAAGCACTCTCATATAAATTACAATGTTAATGTGGCATTCATCCCTTCCCATCACTTGGCCCAAATCAATAAGTCTCCCCTAGTAAAAACTTCACTTGCAATCTCATGTGGGTAAGTAATTCCATTCTTAATTAATGATACTACTATCCCATGCCACTAATGGCACATGGTTTGGTCATTTGGATTTATATACACTTTGGATATGGTTTCAATCCATCATATAGTCAACAAGCACCTTCAATTCACCTCTAATCACATATAGAACACTGAAAATCCATTTTCAAAGTTTGTTGAATGTGTTCATCCAATATTTGGTTCAATAGGGATACTTATGTGGCTTAAAATTACATTGTATTAATTAAATGCAAACTAAAATATACTCATAAGGTTTATAAGAAGAGGTATGGATATTATACATTAGTTTAAATAGTGTTAGGAGGGTTACTAAAGTCCATAACTTATTACTAAGTCAACATATTGTATAAGGAATGATTTGAATCATGGAAGGAACAAGTACACATGCCACCACTTTACCAATGATGTACTCATCCTTGGCATATATCAGTTACCTTGTTGGCCTCCCACATCACCTACACAACAATGCACACACAAAATTCCCTCTCCTAGATAGCCAAAGCATCTATATGAAACAAAAAATATAAGTAATTCCAATCATACAATGTGCATATGAGCATATACAAGGAATAACATCGCAACAATTAACTTGAGTAAATACATATGCATGTCATTAACATCATATCAAATAGAATAGTCATTTAATATAATCATATAATTGTTCTTGTGTAATAAAATCAATAACAACATATAATATATAGAATATTTGTCTTAGAAATAAGGGACAAATAACATATTGTGTCTCAATAATATATAAATCATGTCTCAACTATATGTGTGTAAAATACAAAATATATAAAAGTAAGAACTATGAAAATATGGGTATCACATTAATGCCTTTGAAAATGTTCAATAAAAATTAAACTAATATTAATGAATTTGAAATAGAGATTATAAATTTTTATTAACCCTATCCAAATACCATGAATTATTCACATATACCATGTTAAGCTAAGCACATTTAATTAAAACAAGTCTAGTGTAGGATAATTCTTTTCAATGTGTTTATTTCACTACATAAACTTGTGACAAAGAAAATCCTAGTTAGTTTGCCAATAATCCCTAATTTAACTTCATAACATGTGGATGATTGAGTTTATACTATAATGTAAAATGTTAATTGGACACTAAAATCCTTGTTTCTTCTTTCCAACTTTATGTTTGTCTTCATCTACTACATATGCATATAAAAGGCTCAAATGTGGCATGTATGGGAATGTGTTGTTAATTTTATTGAATGCTTACATGAATATTCACATGCATAACCTACACAGAGAATAGAATTTATACATATAAATTTATAAATAAATAAAAAACATACCATGTAAGTGAAAAAAAGGACCTGAAAGGTTGGATCGAAATGAGCATAAACACAATGGCAAAAATGGGTTCCATAAGCAACTTGAGTGAATGAGAAGGTGTAAGGCATTATAGTCCTACATATAGATTATAATATAGCATAAGTCACTACTTTACTCATCCACTACTCACCTACCATGGTCACTTGAGTCTCAAATGATGGTATTCCAAATTATCTTCTAAGTGTGTTCATCACTTCATGAAAACCCTATGTCTCTTGTGGGGCTGACATTTCCCACACAAAAAACACCCCTCATCTTTCGTCACCATATTTGTTAATTAATGTCTTTATGGTTATCCTTGAGACACTACTAACAATGTTTGTGCCTTTCCTCTCAGCATTTTACTATGTTTTCTTTTATTGATTTGTTAAATAACACTAGCATGCATTGTCATCATTCACCATTAATATTTTGAGATCTTTCAATATTTTCCTTGCATATCCATTTAATATCTATAGAAAATAAAATAGTGAAAAGCAAAATAAATGGTGTTAATATTTTCTAGGCATGCACATTTAATGTATCAATATTATCTCATAATACATTTTGAATACTGGTCGAACAAGTTAGCTATAGTTTTAACAATTGTCCAATAGTTACCAACAATCTCTTTCCCTGACATGCCCATTCAATATGTAATATAAATGAAGTAATGAGATGGGATGAAAACATGTGATTTAGTTTACTATTAAATATGTGTTTAGGATAATGGTTAACGTTAATAAATGTTTAGATGAAAAATATCTAAAACTCTACCCATGAAAATGCCTTCTACATAAAAAAATTATAGGCACAAATCATTCTTAATTTATTTTTTATGCTACATATTCTTATCTATAAAGAATCTTAAATATTGTGTGTTGACTTTATAATGGATTAAAATGTGTTGTGTTTATAATAAACCTATGTTTTGTACATATGAAAGATAATATTTCATTTTATATCATCCTTGTTTAATTTTAGTATTTTTACTAATGAGGTAAAATGAGTTCATTTTTTATAATTTATCTCTTTATTTGCATCAAATGTTCACAATAAAATTATTGGTATGGATATCAAGGTCTCAAAGAAAGTCTTTAGTTTAGAAGGGACATATATTTATTGGAGTATGTTTTAACTTAGCTTTTATTAGTGTGATCTTATAAGACATAACTTATTGATGGGTCATTGGGCACACCAAATTAGGTTAGGATAGTCTCATATCCATCCTCTCCTAAAATGGGGCTCATAGGGTCTCCTAAAAGTATGTTAATGTTTGGTCATGGCATATTGGATGACCCAATTGGTCAATGTGGGATTATTCCAATTCAAGGGGTCTACTAGTTTGGAATATTTAAACTTGGATTTAACATTGTTAAGGTCTTTTAAAATATTTATATGGAGTGAAAGTGTCATTGTTTTAGTCATGTAGGTTTTCAATGGGTTTCAGGAAATAAGAAAAACTTGCATTTTCAGATTTTCCCATATGATTAAAATCAGTGTTTTGGGTTTCGATAATTAATTAAATGTGGCTGATTTCAAAATGTTTATTGAATGAAAATATGAAAATGAAAAAATGGAAATAAATGATACTTGAAATCAAGACTAAAAAAATATAAAAAATTACATTCAAACCCTATCTAACAAATTTAATAAAAAGGGAAAAAGAGAAGGAGAAAAGAGAGAAAACTCATGTTGTCATGTAGCCAAAATTGAATCCATATAGAATGAATGAAACACATAAACTAATCCCCATTTGGCCAACATTCACATAACCATGAATGGGAACCAGTGCCAAAGTTTGAGGAATAGAAAGAAAGAATATGAATAACACCACCACTATATCACAAGTGTATAAAATGAAATAACAATTCCATAACTTGTATTAATAATGTTTGCTCGGATAACATAAATTTGAGTTTATATTTTCAATTATATTACAATTTTAGCATCATAATGCCATGGAAAAAAAGGGGGAAAGAGAAATTACACTTAAAAAAGTATGAAAAAGTGCCTAGTTCACAATGTCTTGAATGGAGAAAAATGAGCCAGCCTTTATAATAGATCTCATATATATATATATATATATATATATATATATATATATCATCATTAAAAAATTTATGGAAAGTATTTTCCATCCAAAACAATCTTTGACTTTCTCTTTTCACTTTCCCTCCAAAAGATATGCCACTTTTCTCCTTTTTTCTAAAAAAAATATAAATATAAGTTAGAATATTGTAATTAAAATCACTTTTAACAAGCAATAGACAATAATGTGAAAAAATTTTACACCCAAAAAAATAAAAAATTGAACCACCATTGTGACCAAGATGGAATGATATTTTCATTATCATAGATAGTTAAAAAAATTGACAAATGAATCTGAAGATATCACCAAAAAATTAAAATAGAGTCAAAATGGCCTCCCAGACCTAATTGAGAATTCATGGGAAAAATGGATGTTTATAATTTCACTTTTTAAAATTTATAACCCATAGTTATAATTAATATTTAAAACATTCATTAGAACTAGGATGCACATTTAATAGGTTCAAGCCCTAATCAGGTGATGAAACCTTAATTAGGTAATTAGTTTAGAAGTGGGAGTCCCTAAGACCTGATCATGCTTATGACCGATAACTAACATTAATTTTAAATAGGAAGGGGCCCAAAGACCCAATCAAGGTCTTAGGGCCAATTAGAACTAGGATGGGAGTTGTGAGACCCTGTCTAACCTAGTCAAGGCTTAGACCTTAATTAGCATTGAATGTTTGTGAGTTGGGGCTCTATAAATCGATTCAGGTCTACGGGCTTGACTATAAATAAAAGGATCCCTTGGACTAAATGTAGGCCTAGTTTATGTTAAAACCCTGACCACCACTGTAAACATACACTCACTATGCCCAAAGATCTACTCAAATTCTAAACTCTGACGAGGATTAGGCACTCACCACTCAACCAAGTCATAACTAAATAAAGAATAAAAACCCAATTACAATTATAAAAATTAACAACCTTGTATGTAAGCCTAATCAAACTTTAACATCTTATTAGGTCTATAAGACTTAATCAAACATATGAAGACCAAACCAAAAAAAATTGATTAGTATTAGACCATGTAAATTTTAACCCCAAAGACCTAATTGGGGGTTGAAAACCCATTTAGTTATAGAAACATACAATTTTTTTGATGAGTTACAACATACCTAATAAGATTTATAGACAAGATTTTATGAGATTTGTCTAGGTGTCATAAGTGCATGAAAAACTCATTTTCAGACCAAGTGTAAAATATGAAACTTTATCACACAAGCTTGGTCATTGCAATGGATTAGGTCTTAGAGTCTGAGTCAACAAGAAAACTAAAATTTACCCCTTGGAGTAGCTTAGGAGAGATAAGGAAGACATATTTTCAAATGCAATATGGGAGGTCAAGACTTGGATTTCACGCTAAGTTTATTATAAGAAGTTTTCTCACATAAATGTTGTCTCTCCAATGGAGGTGGTTTCAAGACCTAGTTTAATAAGAAAATTGAGATAACCCACTAAGGTAACTTGAGAGTGTTGAGGAAAACTCACCATGATCATAAACAAGAGTGGAGCAAGAGGCCAAAAAATGGGTTCCATAATTCTAGATGAATTAGGGTGTGTTTTTCAAGCAACAACAAAACTTTTTAAATGATCGAGATGATATGTAGTATAATAATAAGATAAATATAAATGTAAAAGGTAGAATCTAATTTGAAAATTATACTTATTATAAACATAAAATATATAAAATAGTGGTAACTTAGAATGTTTCTATATTATATAGGTTTAAGACTAAATGCAGGAGGAAGAAATGGAAAAAACTAAATAAGGAGTTTAGGAACTGAGTCTTTAGATGTACCTACAAAAATTAATCATCCTTTGAATAGTATAGACTAATGTTTGCATCTACACTTTGATGGATTTTACTAATTTGATTTTCCTTCTTTGTTTTTGTATAAGTTGTTATGCTTACTTGTAAAATATATTTTTTTTTGTAATTTTTGACGACTAGTTATGCACACAATTATAGAAACATGTCTTCTTATATTTCAAACCATAGGTACAATTTATACACTAGGTCAAGGCTTAAAAATGGAGAAACACATAGGTTGATCTGACCCTAACCACTCCTCAATGAATGGCTAAGTGTTGCCTAGATATACAATACTCCAAAAATGGAAGTGAAACTTCATGTAGTTCTCCCTGTAAGGTGTATATGTGTAATAATTCTTATTCAATGAATGAAATATGTGATATATCTTTCAAAACTTGGAAAATGATAAATTTGTCTTGTATTTGATGTGTTTTAATCTTGGTTAAGACCTAATTCTTGTGATTAACAGTTGAATTGGAAAGAATAGGTTAGTACTTTTAAATGTGTAAGTGATTGATCGATGATTAATAGGTGTTTTATAGATAAGGAATAGACTTAGAAATATTGTGTATTTATATGAAACTATTTTGTAACTTTTACATGCCACTAAAATGTAAAATGTATATATCAGACCATAAAAATTATATAAATTTTTAAAATTACATTTTATTGGTGTGGGATAAGTTCTTTAGGTTTGGACAAGTCTAGAATTTTGGAAAAGTCTAGGACTGATGAATTCATTTGGGAAGTAGGAATACTAATATAATAATGATATGGATATAGTATGAACATAACTATGAAATATTTAAGACACAAATAAAGGAATTCATTTAGGTGGTTGATATCAAATCGAGAAGCTCAGACCCATCAAAAGCATGTGGATGTGAGATAAGGTGAATAAGTGTCAAGTTTATACAAAATTCATGTAAGATGAAGGTAGGTCAAAACTGACATTGCCAAGTATCTAATACCATATTTTAATGTCTATATAGTAGAATCAATTGCATTGATGTGAGTTAGGAAGGACTAGGGCAAAATGAAATGTTTTGGATATTTAAATTGGTAAAATTTAACTTTAAAATTATAAAAATTTAAATAATAAATAATAAATTTTGTAAATTATATATATATATTTTAAAACTATATGATTATGTAATCCCTAATTTTATTAACTAGTAAACTTTAATTTTACAATTAAATTTTGATAGAGGAAGAAGTAAAATGTAGAGTGAAGGTAAATAGGAAGGAATGGAGAAGTGAGGAGAAGAATATAAATTGGTCCCAATAATGGATGGAATAAAAGATAACAAAATGCTTTCAAGATGAGTAGGAGGAAAATAGACATAAAAAAAATACCAAATTTGATGTTGTTGGGGAATAATGGTTTATAGGGAATCCCTTATTCAGAGTCCTTTAACCTTAATAATAATAAAGATAGGAAAGAGAGTGATTTATATCATAGGTAGAGGTGACTAAATTAGATTTGACATGACAAACCTACAACGAAAAGATTAACAATACAAAAAAATAGGGATCTCATTAGGAAATATGTGGGTAAATTATTGATAATGATAGTAATGGAGAAATGGGTTAAAGAGTAATGGAGGGATAATATCACTCTAAAATTCATACCCAAAGGATTATTCACACCCATCTTCCCTATTTAAAATAGGAAAAAAAATTGTTAAAGAGGCATTGGATGATGGACATATAAAAATATTCTTAAAACCATGGATTCCTAATTTTAATCCCACAATTATGATCCTCAAAGAAGTCTCAGTTTGGGTAAGATTATTCATTACCAATAGAATTATATAAAGGTATTTTGTTGGGTAAAATTGGTAGTTTTCTTAGGGAAATTATTAACTATTTAAAGAGTGAACCATGGAAGGATCCCTTGAATCCTATGTAAGGATTTGCAAATAAATGTATATTATAAGACCCATCCCCCAAGAAATTAACATCAAATCTAGTGAAGGGGTTTTGTATCAAAATATTGACATTGAAAAATATCCATTCTGATTCTTCTCCTATCATAAGCTAAGGCATATGAAAACTCATATCCCTATTTTATCCTTTTAGCAAGTATTCAATAGAAAATGGATATCGAATCTTCTTCCACCTCTAGAATATTTTAACTAGAGAGTGACAACAAGTGTAGAGCCATAATCACTCTAAATTTGGGTTCATCTACACCTAATGTCCAATTTTATCCTTCCCCCTCAAAGGAATTAACATATAATTAATATTATTTGTATAAGATAACACCTATAATAATGTTGTAACATATTAAAATATTGCTAAAGAATATTAAAAAATTGTGGATATAATTAGAAAAATATTGAAATGGGAAGCTAAGAATTACTAAAATTAGGAAGAGGTCCTCTAGGAGGATCAAGGTGTTTTATATCTTTTAGTTGATGATGAATATATTAAAAACCCAAAGGCATTGACTATAACAAAAATAAAAATTCAAAAATAGTGGGCCTATTGCACCCCTTCAGGAAAAAGTGGAAGGATATCATTACCAAAAGAAAAAAGCAATTAAAACCTGATAAACATGATGTCAACAATAGTTTATTAATATTTTATTCATTATGGATTAGATGGATACAAATAATGTAAAACTATATTGTGTGAACTATAACACTAATACCCTAATTTGAATTGAGAAATGAATAGAGTAATATTACACTTAGATGGTTTTAAATTGACAAAACAAGATGAATAAGTGTACCTAGATTATTATTATATCATGCTTCCCACAAAAACCATCATTGTTTTTGAAAATACTTTGTGTATGTTTTTTCACTATTCAAATAAAAAAAATTCAAGTCAAACCTTGCCTAGACATTATTGGTAATATTGTGATCCCTTCAGTGATTGGTACTATCTTATCTCTATGGTCAGTGTCCTCATGTGTTGATAAAGTATAAAAATATTGATTCCCCTTTGCCTAATATTTTATATGATTCATATGTGACAAATAATTTTCAATCATGTGTATTGATCTATGTTTTCCTTATCCTTTCATCCAAACCCTACATTTTATTTTAACCATAATATTACCCTTGAAAAATTGATAGTATTGGGGTTGGATAGTCCTAACAATTCATCATTGAGTGATTGAGTATTTCCTACACTCTAATACTTCAAAGAGGTCTTAAAATTCATGTAGTTTTTTTAGATAAGGGTAAAGGTTGGTTTTTTGGCAGGGGTCCATACCTTGTTAAAAGAGGGTCAAAACCTAGATAAGCATAGAAAACTAATCTAAGATAGGTTAAAAAACAAAACCAATAGAG
>JARHVA010004818.1:597500-710000 GCA_037957365.1 Torreya grandis | reverse complement strand
TTTCTTATTTACATAATGGTTGAAATTATGTATTTTATAATGATGGCATTGTATAAAGTTGTATTCATAAACCTTTTGTTAAGTTTATGTACCTCATTTATGTAAGTTAAGATTTGAAGCATATAATAGTTAAATGGTTTGTTTCATCTAATTAATTTTATGCCTTATTGCTTCATGTTACAAGAATTATTAGTGCATTTTGCACATTTACTATGTTGACAACAACCTTCAGATTTACTCCTTATATAATATGTTAATATATTAGTTTATAAACTACTTATGGTTATTCAAATACTTTTCAAGGAATTATATTTTTCCTTATTTAATATTTATAGTTTCACTAGAGAGATTGTTCTAGCCATGATGCCTATGGTTTTAGGTCTTATGTGTGTTTACCTTGATTATAGTCAAATAGATTGAATAGTCATTTTGAAAAGGAGTGTTTGATATCTAAACATGACTTGACAAGTTCTAGGAATTTATATATTATTGTAAATCAATTGTTATATATTAGTAATATGTTGACATATTCAATGTTGCATGTTGTGCATTCTTTATTGGACTAACAATGATGGCGTGGAAGTTTTTTTTCAAATGACATAGGTTTGAATGAACTTAAAGGATATTTTGATTAGATATAGTAATATTATGAATGGAAACTAAATTATAGTTGAAAGCATGCCATTTATTGTTTTTCATTGGTTTAATGGAATAACTTAATTAGTTAAGGACCGAAATAATATGGCTTATTGTGTTACTTAAACTATTAAGATTTATATGATATTGAGCCCTTATTAATTATTTATTAATCAATCATATTATTTAATCACTAGAACTTTCTTAATAATAATTTTCAATATGACAATTGGTTATTATGAATGCGCTAAGAATGAACTTCTAAGTGTTTATGTGTTTTTTTAAATTCATAGTTTGTCAAAAATCAAAATATTAATAAGCATGGTTGTTGGTTTCAAAATCAATTATTATTACTTCTAATTGTATTTGGTTTTGAAAAGAGTATGGTAATTCAAGTAATCTATTTTTATAAGGATGTAAACTACACTTACTCTTTGATGTAATATTATTATTATCTTATATTATCAAATTCATGACAAGTAGATATGAGATATCAAGAAATATTTTTTTCTCATATCTACGATAAATTCAAGATATGTTTAGAATTATATTTCTTGTCTAGATTACACCAATTAATTGTGTTATATATGGATATAATATCTTATGATACAATACCTACTTGTGTGGAATTATCCATTATAGATATTCTTGTTATACTACTCTATCACATGTTGGATTGGATTAAATCATGTTAAGCTTGGATATAATACATGATATTTTCTATATATCTTAAGGTGAAGCATGTTTCAATTATTAAACTAAATTTGGTAAGGTTATATGGTACCATGAAATTTAAGTAAAATATTATGTTTATATTATCTTGATAGGTAACATTATTTTGGTTACTTACACTATTCATAGTATGAAACTTTGACCTTGAATGTTTTGTTTTCATAGTTGGTATTGATATCATGAATTTTAGATCGGTATGGATAACAATGATTATTATATAGAATTGATTCTCTTACCTTGTATTAAAAATTAAACTTCATATTTTTTATTATTATGTTGAATGTATGAATGTTTATTTTATATAGAATATGTTTTATCATACTCATTTTACTAGTTGTTAATGGGTAATTTGAATCTTAGTTCATAGGGTTGCTTTCCCTAGTAGTCTTGACTACCTTGTAAGTAGTTGTCTTGAAATTTTATCAAGGATAAACTACTTAACCACTTGAACCCTTAAAGTGGACTCTATTAGGAAGAACAAGATAGGTTAAGGCTTTCAAATGGTCCTATTAGGAAGACACATTCCATGTATAAAGTTTAAACTTTATGAGTGTGTACTTGTACACTTATACACCCCAAAACATATTATTATAATAGGTAAATTATTACTTATATTATCCATTAGGGGTGATTTAACCTTGGATAAGTATCAATAGTTAATCTAATATGATTTTTGTTTGGTATCATGCTAGTGAGAATTTGAAAATGATGCTAACTTGTGTCATACAGTTTGGAAAGGTACCTTGAATGTTGTTTTATTATTGGTTTAAAAAAAGGGTTGTTTCATTTGGTATCAAAGCATGGTTTCTAATCTAGGAAACTTTGGGGAAGAACTTAAAAATATGTAATCTACCTAATTTTTTATTTTGTGACTCTCTAGGATGGTTAGAACAAGATATAGTGGTGTCAAGACCAATAATAACAATGGTAATGAAAACCCAAGAAGAGGTAAAGGTAGAGTTAGATGTTGTGGTGCTCAAAATATCAATTAGAATAGGGATTAACCACTCATCAATAATTCTTATAGAAATAATGAAGCTCATAATTTCAATGCAGTTGGAGGAAACACAACTAATAAATATAGTGATGTTATTAATTTAATTTTAATAGCTTTGAATGTCATTCAAGGAATGATTGAAAATAAAAAGAATGCATATTGAATAACCTTGAAGGCATTTCCCATGCAGATCTACCTGGGTTGGAAAATGGACAAGCTGAGGAGCAAGTGCTCCAAGAGTTACCTTTGATGCTAGTTGACCCAATCATAAAGGAGCTTAAAAATATTCCACCACCTACCTTTTTGGGTGAATAATTTGGTGATGCAAATAATGTATGGCTTTTACATTTATATTAGTGTATCGATTTTATTTTTAGCATATTTCTTATTTTGATTATTTTATTCACTTACCACATGGGTTATTCCACCTCACTTGGAGTTTCCATACACTTTTTAGATATTTTTTATTAGGTTTACATCATCATGAGAGTTACATGTTTGACTCATTATTAGCTAGATGGAGTTACTCTTGACCAACTATTCTAGGTATGGGAGTTTCACTCTTTCTTAGCATATTTAAGATAATTTCATGAGGGAGTTACATATTGAAAGGATTTATGCGAAGAATGTTAATAAATAATGTTAAAATTGTAAAAATGAAAACAATAAAGAAGCTAAGTTATCTCTCAAGGTGTAAAACATAAGTTGAGACAGGATTTTATAGTGAGAAACTGAACATATCATAAAAAAAACCCCATGTAATTTTATTAGAAATCTCGTAACTAAAATCTACAAGAGCACAAGATTGAATCAAGAACACAAAATAATAAGAGAGAGAGTTGTGACTTTATAGTGAAGAAAAGAGGAGAGAAAGGGATATTTTATAGAGAAAGAGGAGGAAAATAAGAGTTACATAGAATCTCAATATGACCTTACAACCCCCCTATGTGTGTGTCACTTGCGGCCTAGTCCCTTATAAAGAGAGAAAAGTACATTCCATGTGGGGAAGGGAGAGTTACATGAAAATAACTCTAAATTCAATAAGTGGATTAGGGAGGTGAGTGACATCTCAAAAAGGTAAGAATAAAATGCATTTATAAATATAATAAATGTATATATAACTAAGACTTAAGATAAGCCTATAATCTGAGGAAGGACCTAAATTAGTGTTAATTCTCCAACACTCTCCCTTAAAATTAAAATATTTTACAAATAAATAAAATAATTAAAATTACATAATACTCCTTATTAATAGAAACTTCTTTCAAGAAAAATCATAAAATTTTAAATAATAAAGAAGAGAAGGTGTTGTCAAAAGTCACAAATATGTAAGTGTGATCACTAAGAATCTCCAAAAATCTTTTTTGGACAAGGTGTTCAATCTGCCATGGAACAAAGACCAACCAAAAGGAGTAATGATCCATAAACCTACAAAACAAGTAAGGTAACACCAATATTTTAAGTTAAGTAATCATTATGCCAAAAATATGATCTACATAAATAATGTAATAAAGGTAGATGTATAAAAAGACAAATTGGAGTAAAAACAAATTCTATCAAAAATTGCATAAAACTGCACGAAAAGAAGTTAATCACCAAAATCAAAGCAAATATCCTATGAAATAAAAGACAAGGAATGCAAAAATATATTTAGATAATCAAAATGGAGATAAAGAAGATGTGTCACATGAAAAATATATTCTTCATGAATCATTAGAAGAATTATCATAAGAAGCCATATCAAAATTGATAGAAGATTCATTTTCTTTATGAATCCAAATAGTTTTACCCTTAGAGGTAGGAGATTTAGTCATTTTTCAAAAATGCAAAGTGTCATGTGTGGATTTACCATAAGATTTGCATGGATGCAATTTTCAACATTTAGATATGATATACCCATGTTTTCCATAATACGTACAAGGTTTATCATTTTAAACCAAAGCATGAGCATTAGAAGTAGTATAATAAAAAAAATTACATTATAAGTCCTTTGAGGTAGAGGACAATAAGATGTCAAATTTTCATGAGAAGTAGTTGAGTCATTAAAATCGAGACCTTTACAATTTCCATTATAAGTAGGAAAAATAGGTTCAAGAATACCATCCTCACACTTACCTAGTGCACCACCTAAATAGCCTACTAAGTACATGATTTTTAAGATGGGCTTGGTAGGATTATTCACATGAGGTTGAGCTTGTGCAGAAGTATAATTAGATTCAACATTAAAGCTATTAATATGTGTAAAAGACTCAAAATTTACATTTAAAGAGTGAATAAAATTTTACATAGTCATCATGTTTTTATTAAAACAGTTGTGAAAAGTAGTTAAATTATCATTTTTGACATGAAATTTGGTATTTAAGAGTAGAAATTTCTTCATTTTGAAAAGAAATGGTTTTCATAGATTACTTAAATGCTAAGAAAATAGCTAATTTAAATTCCATTGAAGAAGCAAATTTGAAATACGATGAATGTCAACACCAAATATGCCTACCAAAAGGTGATTACATATGCTCTAAGCTTGTAAAAAAAATATTAAAATTATTAAATCTCCAAAAAAAGTGTTGACAACAAATTATGACTTTATGAGAAATCTCACTTCAAAAAATTACACTAATTTCAAAAGTTGTAATTTAAAAAAAAATGAAATTTACAAATTATTTGATTACAAACATGATAAACCATTCAAGATTTTAAAAAATTCCACTTAAATCAAATATTATGTAAGTTGTCATAAGATCCAAAACTCCACTTACCATGAAAAAGTTTTAGAATAATTACAACCTAAATAAAACATAAGACTCATAAATTATATGCTTATAAAATCTTCAACAATAAAAGAATCCACATGGAAGAAGACTTTTTCAATCTTTTTTTTAAATTATAAAAATTTGTTTTTTATGAGTAAAGACAAAATTCTATTACCTTGGAAATTATGGATCCCAAGTTTTATAAAGAAACAAACATTTTGAGGCATGCATAAATGTCAATTACAATAATTTTAAAGTAATTTAAGTGTGAGCCACATGAAAAAATGATTTGAGTAAAAAAAAAGGACCCATGTGCCAAATGAAATAGCTATTTTTTTTGTTTGATTTGCACTCAAAAACTTTATATATATATATATATATATATATATATATATATATATATATATATATATATATATATATATGTATATATGTATATAGAAGGTTGATGTAGCAGCTACAATTTGTTTTTTTTTTAGGTTAAAAAAAATCATAAAGCCCTGTAATAAAATGATGAATTCATGTAAAAAAATTTAAGCAAATGCATTTACCAAGATAATATAGCGAAACATTCCAAACTAATATTAGTAAAATGTTTTAAATTGGACCAATATCTTAAAAACTCATTAGAGCCTACAATAAATTTAGAGACTTTGAGAAAAAGTGATATGGTTCCTCTGATGAATTTTTTATATTGATTTGTTTTGAAAAGGTGATGAATTTAAAAAAACTTTTGTGTTTTATAAATAAATAAGACAACAAACAATGAAAAAACACGTAGGTCTGCACCAATTACCCAGTAAAGACAAGCTATGACATTTGCACCTTTGACATAAAAACTAAACAAACGGTGATAAAATTAAATAGTAGATCATAATATTAAACTATCATAGAAAATGTAGTTTTCATAGAGAAGGATAGACAAAACAAAAAATAAAAAAATAAAAGAGCAGTCAAATAAAAGATCAACACTGAGATATATAAAACCTAAAATAATAATGGATATATGCTCATCTTGATAAAATCACTAAAAATATAATTGAAGTGACATAGTTACCAAAACTACACTTAATACAACATCGAACTTGTCAAAAAAAATGTTTTAATTTTTTTGAAAAAAAACTCATTTTATTGAAAAACATAGTCATAATTTTGAGTATTTATATCAAACTATGATATCTGATTGTACTAAATTTTGAAAAAAATATCTTAGTTATAAAATTAATAAACCCTTTAAATTTTAGAGAAAAATAATAATCCAATAAGAAGATATATCTAGGTGAATGTGATAATTTTGTAATGTTATGATTTTTTTGTAAAAAAAGAATTTAAAAATAAAAAAACAAAACTAGTTGAAAAAACACTATTGAAGTAAATTGAAACTTAAAGTTAGAATAAAAATATGTCAAAATGATTAAAAAAAATTATATTAAAATACAGAAGAGAAAACTAAAATCGGTTGGAAAGGTGTAATCTCTTGCCAAAAAACTGAATTTCTCCACCAAAAATATTTGCATAAAATCAAGTTTTAACATTAAAATGACTATAGTTCTGATACCATAAAAGGATTTATGCTAATAATGTTTATAAATAATTTTGAAAGTGTAGAACTAAAAACAAGAAAGAAGCTAAGTTACCTTTCAAGGTGCAAACTAAAAGTTGAGACAAGATTTTAAAGTGGGAAACTAAACGTATCATAGAAAAACCTAAGTGATCTTATTAGAAAGCTTGCAACTAAAATATCTACAAGTACAAGATTGAATCAAGAACACAAGAGAAGAATAGAGAGAGTTATGACTTTATAGTAAGGAAAATAAGAGAGCAAGGTCTCTTTTATAGAGCAAGAAGAGGAAAATGGGAGTTACATAGAATCCCATTATGACCTTACAAGCCCACTATATATGTGTCACGTGTGGCCTAGTCCCTTAAAAATAGAGAGAAGTGTGTGCCATGTGGGTAAGGGAGAGTTACATGTAAATAAATTTAAATATAACAAGTGGATTAGGGAGGTGAGTGACACTTCATAAAATTAGGAATAAAATGTATTTAAAAATATAATAAATACACATATAGATAAGACTTGAGATAAGCTTATAAACCTAGGAAGGATCCAAATTAATGTTAAATATCCAACATATATTTCCCTCTCTATTTATACATATAAGCTATTTAACTATTCATGGAGTGTTCGAGTAATTTGTGTTTACTTAATTTTTTAATTATCTCATTTGTGTTATTTTAGTTACTTATAGGTTGTGTATGCTTGATCTATTTTGCCTTTGATCTACTCATGTCTCACATCACTCATGGAACTTGTGTATTAATTGAATCAATGATCTTAGTATTATCTTTGATATGGTATCAGAACTAATCTATTTTTCATGATTGTCAAGTTTGTTATGATGTTAGTATAGTCTAAAATCTTGAGTTTTATTTATAAAGGATCTACGGCTTTGTTATTTGCATACTAGACTTTTGTCTTGCATGTTTAGATCATTTTTGGAACTCTCCTTAGCTCATATGGAATTCAAACCTATAGAAAACATCTAGAGGGAATAGTAACTTGGGTTTGGCTCTTTTTAGTGTAGTTTTATATTTGGATGCCACTTTCACTACCTACAAATTCATTCTTGTAGACCTAGGCACCATTTAACTACTACTGCTTCATATTTGGCATCTCATGAGTAGCGTAGAACCCTAATTCTAGTATCATTAGTATATGTTTATTTTATGATTCTGATGGTGCCTTATAAGCTCATAGAATAACTGTTATTGGAATGTTGAAGCTCATACATGGCTTCCAAGGATGTTTTGACCTATTACTTGAACACTTGGACCTATTATTAGAATGCTTGAACTTGTTACTAGAACACTTGGACCTATTATTAGAACACTTGGACATGTTACTAGAATTCTTGGACCTATTATTGGAATGCTTGGACCTACTACTAGCACATTCATAGCTTGTAAGGGTTTTTTGAGTCATTCTAGACCTGATGGTGTTTTACCTACTCCTCTCAGACTACTAAAGGCATTTTTGAGTCATTAATACCCTTATATTGGTCTCCTAGGCTAATTATCGACCTAATTATCTAGTCCATAGTGGCACTTTCAACTTATAAATAGTTTTTCCTCTTTGTGGGAGTTCACAAGAAGACCTATACTTGGATTATGGTGGTAACCTAATTTTTTTCTCCCTCATGGCAGAGACAATAGTCTGCTAAAACCCTATACCCTTTTGAGTAGAGCTTTACTCTTATTCCCTTGGTGGTTCCTCTCTACTTTATCTTCTAAATCTAATTCAAAATTAAAACAACTATGCCTTAAAACTTTAAAAAAGTTGTTTTATTTTTATTTTTTAAAAATGACTAGTCATTTTTCCCTTTAAGTGGAATTATTTCTATTTAATTGCACATGTGGGTGCATAGGTGGATTGGTTAAAAATTAAAACTAGTTTGGAGAGTTTATGAGTTCAACTCTTCTTTCAACACCTATATGCAAGGCTGTTATATTATTTTTATCCTTAGGAGCATTTTTTATTTTGTGAAAATTTAATTATTTTGGGCTATTAATGATATAAACAAGATGTTGTAATAACTTTTGATCGATATCTTAGATTCAAGTTTTATTTTATTTAAAAGTTCATGTTTTTTATTGCTTATCCATTGGTCTCATTTATTTTGTAAAACATGCTAAATTATAAAGCTCTGAAATTTGTGGGGTTGATCAGACATCCATTCTATAGGGTTATTTTTAAGATAAATTAGTGAATGTTAGGTAATTACAAGGGCTACACAAGCTATAAATTACATTTTTAATCAAGGTATCCACCCCTCAACCCCACCTTGTACTATGATAGAGAACATATTTGGAGATTTACCCTAAACTAGGGTAGGGGTTCTTCCCCTTGCCCCTGTTTGGGGCTACCACTCCCAAACCCCCGTGTCATATTCCCTTGTTCAATACTTCAAGTGTAATTTATTCCACCAAAGGGTGAGGTCTAATTTGATAGGATATTATATCCCCTAACAACAACATTTAATATTTATTATTGATATTTTTACATGGATTAATTATCATTAGAGTCTAAAGTCTTCATGTTTTACCATTTTTCTTTTTCACTTGTGGTGTCAACCACATTGATTGCTTACATTTGGATGAATTTTTAGTTGTGTCTAGAACCCATTATAACTCATGCATAATTAATTTTACCTATTTGTATGCATTATCAGTTGAGTCCAACATCCATACATTTGAGTGTGTTATGTTACTTGTAAACATAGTGGGGCCATTTATGATTATCTTAGAGGGCTTATTGTGGGCCTTACTTTCTCTCTTGTATGAATGATTAGTTTTTGAGACTTGTGTTCAACTTTGGTGTGATTTTCACTAATTTTTATTGAATTCTTAGACACATTATCAACTGAACCTGAAGTCCATTCATTGAACATGCATTCTAACTTATGAATTTTTTTCTCATAGAACTTATTTGGTGTCTTCTCTGAGTCATGTCGACTCTACTTGAGAGATACCAAATCATGAGGAGATTTATTTATACACTAGTGGTTCTTCTTATAAATACCAACTATGCTTCTTAAAATGCTTACATAGAACACTTTCTCACAATCAAGAATCAAATTCCATTTTTATATGGATAGATTTATGCTCCCACTAATCATGTTTGGTATAATAAGTGTGTAAACAATTGTGACAAGGTTTTTGGTACCTTATTATTCCATATTTCCATGGATCTTCATTTCCATGTGAAACATAAAAAATATCCCTACATTGTTTGGATCATTCTACAGTCTCTTTTTAGATATCCTACTGAGATTTATATCACTCCTCATCCTCTTCCTATTTTATCTTTAGAGACTATGGTACTCACTCTTTGTTTTGTCGATCCAACATTACATGATGAGATTATGCCAACCTCAATTGTCCCATTATAAATTCTACTTCCATCCCTATTTAAGATCTTGCTCTTTTAGATCCTTCATACTATTATACTTTCTATGAGTCTACTATTTTCAATGTGAGTGCACCCATTGAGAGATTTGATGATTCATATGTCCCTATGGATATTCATATTGTGATTTGTGTGCTTCATCTATAATATCTTATTTATTTTTCATGGTTGTTAATCTAAGCTCTCATCTTCACATGGGCATTCTTACAATGAGATTTTATTATCTATTTTTTCATAAGTTCACTTTAGTGGAATTACATCTAGTTCTTATGCATGATCTTGAAAGACCTATGCCATGCATTTTTTTTGGGACCTATTTTTGATATACTCATACTAGTATCTTCATCTTCCATTTTGGAATGAGTAGACTTTTAGTACACACCTTATATTATTACTTTGGTAAAAGGAAGAAACATTATTTGATGCAGATGGATCTTCTTTAGTATTCAAGTAGAGGATATAATTAATGACTTTCATCATTTTGTGAGCTCTATTGTAGGTAGCTTTAGCATTTTATATGGATATTTATTTTTTATTCTCCATATGTGCATATTTCTCTCACTTGTGGATGCATTTTCAGTTATGATTGATGTCCTTAGAACATGCACTATTTATTTTATCTCTTTTGGGGTTCAATTTTTTCCTATGGGTTTTTTCCTTTTCTCCACTTTATGAGAGTTGTTTTCTATGTGGGTACCTCATCAATCCTTATTGTCAGGACTCATTTATTTTTACCCACCTAATCTATGTTAATGGGGGGTATGTTTTAAGGTATTTGTTTTCCACGTATTTATTATTATGGTTATTTTCGTGACTTGAAAAATGGGTTATTCCACCTCACTTGGAGTTTTTATATACTTATGGGATATGATTGTTTAAGTGTATATTGTCATAGGAGTTATAGGTTTGAATCATTATTAACTAGGAGTTACTATTGATTGGTTATTATGGGTATGGGAGTTACACTCTATTCTTAGTATATTAGACCTACTTTCATGGGGGAGTTACACATTTCACTCCCTATTTGTACATATGAGATATTGAGATATTCATGGAGTGTTGGATTAATTTGTGTTAATTACTTTTGTAATTTTCTCATTTGTGTGATTTTAGTTACTTGTAATTTGTGTATGTTTTCTATATTTTAAATTTGAATAATTTATGTCTTGCATAACTCATAGAAACCATGCATTATTTGAATGAGTGATCTTGGTGTTATCCCCAATAATTTCTATATGTATTGTAATTTGCATAACATACTGTCTAATTTGAAATCTATGGTCGTATCTTATAATATAGTTGGAGTTGTTGCCTTAAGGTGGAAGCATATTTGTGATTTATATGGATATCAACCCATGAATCTTACTTGGAAAATATTTGAGAGATAGTTCTATAAATTTTACTTAAATTCCACTTTTAAGGAACATAAGCTAATTGATTTCCAGTTGCTAAAATATTAAAATATGACTATTTCTAAGTATGAAAACAAACTTTTGGATATATTTCAACATGTGAACTTTATGAATGATTAAAAAACAAATGTGATAAAATATAAGATGGGGACGAAAGTGATATTGATGTATGACATCCATATTAAAAACCTAAAGAGCTTTGTATCTACCATTGAGTGTGCTCATAGGGTAGAAGAGAAAGAAATGTCTTAGAAAAAAGTGAGACAATATTTTAAATTAAATAAGTTGACATCAAAGGCTAAGAATATTTATCCTGTGCCCAAAATTTTTAATAAATATGACCAGAATCATATATTTACAAGGAGAAATAGTGGGTTCAACAAATTTTAGGGCTAAAACAAGAACTTTAAAACCTAGAATTCACCTAAGAATTTGTAACTCCATGAAGGATAGTTGAATGATTTGAATGTGATGATAACCAATATAGAAAGGAATTTCCCAAGATTAAACTAGGACAATTAGTGAATGATCATGTGTATGTGAATGTAGATAATCATAATGTTGATTTTCAAACTACTTCAATTAAAACTAAAGGTAATTTAGTTGGTTTTTTTGTATCTATTCTAATTTACTCTATTACAACCAATAGTTTTATTTCTCCTATTCTTATAAATAAATGTAATCTAAAACCTATTCAATTAATAAAAGGTTTGGAGGTTGAGTTTGGTATAGGAAAAATAGTGTCAATTTGGGAGTGCTTAGAATAAGTTAAGTTGGACTTAGGTGTTTTTAGTACCAAGGTAAATCTATTTTAGCACCTTTTATGTTTTATGATCTCATCTTGGGAATGGATTGGTTACAAAAACACAATAAACACTTGATTATTTTGTCTAAATGGTGTATTGCACTAATGACTTAAGAAAACTTGTATAAATACAAGGTATTAAAAATCCTATAGCATGTAAAGTAATTTTAGTTCTATAGATGAAAAAGGTTATGCAGATGGGTTGTAAGCTCTACGTAGTCCAAAAATAAAAGTTACCCAGGGATAAAGAACCATCTTATAGATATTTTCATTTTTTAAAATACGATTTTGATGTTCTTACAAAAAAACTACCTGGTATTCCTCCTAATCATGAATTTGACTTTTCCATTGATATTATGCTAGGAGCTACCCATACATGTGATGCTCTTTATTGGATGAATGTGGTTGATCTATAGGAATTAAAATTTTAGCTACAAAAATGTTTAGACAATGGAAGCATTAGACTAAGTGTGTCTCCTTAGGTGATATAGCTATCTTTGTAAATAATAAGGATAAAACCCTTAGGATGTGTGTTGGTTACTACATGATTAGTAGGGTAATAATAAAAAATCATTATTCCTTACCAAGGATTGATGATTTTTTTGATCAAATGAAGGGAGAAACAGTCTTTTCCAAGATTGACTTGAGATCAGGATACCATTAACTGAGAATAAAGGAAGAATATGTTCATAAAATATATTTTTGAACTCAATATGGTCATTATTAGTTCACTATTATGCCTATTCTCTTAATAAGGAATCAACTACATTTATGAATTTGATGAATGATATATTCAGGGATTACCTAGATAAATTTGTTCTTGTATTTTTGAATGGAATTCTTATCTATTGTAATAATTATATTGAGCATAAAAAATACTTAAGGTTAGTCTTTCAAAGGATAACAAAACATAATCTATATGGGAATATTTTCAATGTCATTTATTTCAGTCTAAAATTTACTATTTGGGCCACATCATCTCTAAGGATGGCATTATTTTGGTTTGAGTGAAGATAAGATATATTCAATAATGGCTTGTCCCTACTAACATACATGAAGTGCATACATTTATGGGATTGGATAGTTATTATTATAGGGTTATGAATTTTTTGCAATGGAAAGAATTTTTTTTGGACTCCTCAATATGAAGAAGCCTTCAATAAACTTAAAGTGTTGTTAACCATAACACATATACCTATTATTCCTTATATAAATGGTAATTTTGAAATCTAGTTTGATGATTCTAAGGAAGCTATGGTGGTATTTTAACTCAAGATGGAAAATTTGTGGCTTATGAGTCATGAAAACTCAAGGAGCATGAAAAGAATTATCTTACACATGACATGGAAATTGATACTATATTCCATACTTTGAAGCAATGGAAGAACTTCCAATTGGGAAAGAATTTTAATGTGAATAATTATCACCATATTATGGAACACTTGTTTTTATATGATGATTTAAATTCACACTAATGTAGGTGGCTAGAATTTGTAAGTAAATTTGACATGGAAATTAATTATGTTAAAGGCAAGGAAAATTGTGTTATTGATGCCCTCAGCTGATATAATACCTTGCTATCTTGTCTATTTTACAAGGAAGTTTCAAAAATGTCATGTTCAAACAATAGCTTATTGATAAATTATGCCATGAGATAAGAGTAGGTTTAGATGATGAGCCTTTTACAAAAGAGTTTGATAATTTTTATGTTTAAATAAATGGAATTGTAAATCATAAATACATAATTTATGTTCCCAAGTCTAGATACTTGAAGAGTTTAGTGCTAAAATAAGTGCATATAAAACCTCATTTTTCTCATTTTGGTGTCACAAAGATGACACATGAGCTAAAAAGGCATTACTTTTGGCCTAGTTTGAAGCACAATATTGTTAATTTTATGTAAAAATGCTTAGAATGTTAATGTGTTATGGATAAACACTTCTATCATAGAGGTTTTTGTATCCTCATGAAGTACCAAGGGATAAATGGGTTGTAATCTCACATGATTTTATTTCTAGGCTACCTAAAATCACAACAAGCATGCCACCATTCTTGTGGTAATTGATAATTTGACCAAGATTGGTCATTTCATTTCTATAAATTTGACTGATGATGCTTCCATGTTTTTAGAACCTTTTGTGAAAGAAATGGTTCAACTACATGGAATGCCAACTAATTATCTTATATAGAGATAAAATTTTCAATTCAAGATTCTGGTGAACATTGAATACAACATTTAGAACTCAATTAATTTTTAGTTCTTCATACCACTTAGAAACTAATGGTCAAACTAAAAGACTTAACCAAGTAGTGGACATATTGAGAATGTATGTCATGGATCAACAAGATAAGTGGGAATATTACATACACATGGTTGAGTTTTTTTAACAATAACTCATACCATTTTTTGATTAAAATGGCTCCTTTTGATGCTCTATATAAGCATAAATATAGAATCCTACTGAAACATGACAAGTTGAAAAATAGAGCTATTATTGACCCAAATGTATTGTAGGAATTAGCTCCATGATTTTTTGGACCCTTTGACATTCTAGAAAACATTAGCCATGTTACCTATCAATTGGTCCTTCCTCCTCTATCTAGGATTTATGATGCATTACATATTGTTTTATTGATAAAATAAATTTATTATCTTTCTCATATCTTGGATTAGAAAAATATACAGGCTACAGAAGAGGAAAATATGTATTTCGAACATGTGAGGATCCTAGTCCATCACAACATAATTTTTGAAATAGAAATATTTTTTAATTTTTGGTCCAATGGTATCCACTAAGTGAAAGAAGTGCTACTTGGTAATATGAACACATTTTTAGGTAACATTATCCCTTGTTTAACTAGTCATCAAGACAGATCCTCTCTAAGAGGGGGAGGATGTCATGACCTATCTATTTGATGCACTTTTAATTTATATTTCATACATTGTTATATCATGTTTTGATTGATTCTAGTTAGCACTTTTAATTATTGCTAAAAATGTCAATTTTGATTCATATGATTATTAACTTAGTTATATATTGGATTCCTTAATTGTAATGTTTGAATATTATGTATAGTTCAAAATTTACATTATTACTTGGATATTTTTACCTTGTTTAGATATTGTTAATGTCGTATTCTATCATTTTAGGAATAGGTTAATGAACTAGGCTTGACAATGGATTTTGGTAGCATGGGAATAAAATGTTACTGAGTATTAGAAAATTTTATGACAGTTAATTTGGGATATGATCGGATTATAAGTCATTAGTTTTTCACTAAGTCATTTGTTGTATTCATGTATTGACTTCATGATAATTATTTTTATATTTATTTTGGTTATCGAACTCTCTTAAGTCTTGATTTTTGATTGTATGAAATTTGACATTAACTATCAATGTTGTTGGTGATTATATCGATTAATTCTCTTATATTGTTTTTGTATATGAGCATTGTTAGTTTTATATTAAGTAATCATATTTAGAGTTCATCTTGGTTTGAATGTGATGTTAGAGGTACAATCAATAAGAGGGGGGAGTGAATTAATGAGCCCAAATAATCCAACTTCAATTTAAAACCTTTCAAAACTCTTATTCAATTACCACAAACATTCATGAAGCATACACATAATTCATAACAATAAATAAGAGAGAAAATGTAAGATAAAGCACATAACATAAGACATATGTGGGAAACCTTCTTTGGAAAGAAAACCCACTAGAACATACAATTGGACTACTATCTTATAATAATAAGAACCAACTTAGACCAGCTAAACTAATCAAGGAACTACCATCCCTTATTTTAATGACTCTATAATCCCACAAAAAGCTACTACACCTGTCTAGCTGAGCTACCATAACAACTAAACCTTTATCAATTTTCACCTTACAAGGAAGTTAAAACCCCCTAGATTTTTATCAATCACAACAACACCTATGAACACAACATGTCTTAAACACTTATTGCCTACCAATCTGATGGAGATATAGAGTATATCATCTTTCTTCAACTCTACACATTCAATGCAACCAAAGCCACCTTTTGGATCACTCTTCACTCCTCAAAAAAAACTCTATCACCACATCAATAACATGACCAAATGGTTATACACATAGTCCACACTCTGATCTATCTCTCAGATCAACCAATAATCTGACATAGACATCATCTATCCTTTGCTCATTCTCAAGACATCCAAAACATCCTTTCAGATTAGCCAACACCTTTTTCACTCATCATAAACCTATAAGAAAACTTATTATGCCATTATAATTATGACCTATAGGTCATACACACATTCCTCAATCTACTCTGCTTATCAACCCCTCCACTAGCCACACTACCTCTCATCTCTTCTTCACTTTAATGCTCGCTTTTCTCATACAAGCCTATAAACCATCTCTTTTGGTTTCACTATATATAGAATCTTCATAATAAATAGCTTCTTGATTAGCTATTAGACTTGTATTAATCATTAATTATTCTCTCATATTGACACATGGATCAATGCAATCCTCATAGGTTATTTATAGCACCCATGGGTCACCGTTAAGAAGCAACATTTTCCAATATGCCCTTGTAGCTCTTATAGGTCTCATGGAGACCTATTCACCCATTTACCACATAATCAAGTATAATAAGAACACAATATCACTTTAAAATACATGTTTCCACTCCTTATGTCCATTTTGACATCATCAAATGATCACAATCAACTCTACTCACTTTTGTGTATGCTCAAACAACTCAAACACTGACCTGGTGCATAGGAACATCATGAACAAACACATAGTCAACTTCTTAATCATTATACATACTCGGTATAGATTGATCACACCTCTAAAATCCATAAATATTATTCTAATGGAGTAAAAACACTCTCTAATAGCTAAGTCATCATGAAACATTGAAACAACATCAAAACAAGCTCAATTATCCTTTTTGAGTCACTTACAGGACCCAGTCAAGCACACAATAAAATTTGGAGATTAATAAGTTTGATTATAAAAATTTTAAGACCTTAAAATATATATTTATAGATGAATATTGGAGTCCTCTAAAAATTTTCTTTTTAATCCATGAGCAAGTATTTCTTGTATCAAAAGATATGACCCAAAAACCAGACACTAGTATTTCCTTTATTAAATTCAAATATTTGAATTCAAACAGTCATAGTTAAACTTCAAACAACATGCCATCATCTCACGTCCTCATTGATTAGATAAATAATGTACCATTTATCTTATTTTAAGGATCTTGGTCTTTTAATTATGCTAAACTTTGAATAGTTTGACCACTTTGACTCCACTCGCATCGTTGATCTGAATTGCATGATTAAATGTGAACCGTCAAACCCTTATCCTTTACCTTTGCTCAGATTTAAACCTCAAACACTTACTACCATCTCAATTAATACACACCATTAGATCAATTTATATGATATCCCATAAACTATTATATCTTCATTTGGTCTTGATCTTTATCTCTTACAAAATCAACTAAGTATGGGAATCATTGCAATCTGCTTTGAAGGTCAACTTTGGACCTCAATAACTTTTGTTTTGCTTAGATGCATGATCTTAAATTTAGAAAATATTATATCCTCAAATATAATAATCCAAACATATATCAATATACTCCTAGAACCTTTATATGTTCAATATATAACACCATTAATCTGCTGACTTAGATTTTTCTACCATAGAGCCAACTATGCCTACAACTGCTTGGAAGGCCAACTTTGCACATGCATATACTTTGATTCACTTCATCACATGGCCTAAAAATTAGTGCTTAAAAACTAGGAACAAAATTAAATAAACCCATATGATTAAAACATTCTTAAATTACCACATGTGTGAAATATGACTACATCAAAATGCCTACTCAACGTTTCTTGCCACATTCAAATTTGGCTAAGTATGGGAAAACACTATCAAACTACTTGGAAGCCCAAATTTTCACTTCCATATATTTTTTTTCACTTATTCACATGACTTAATATTTATAGAATAAGATATTATCTAACAAGGTATTTAATCCATATATCAATTTGCTCCCAAAACTTTCATACGTGTGAGATATGATGACACCAAACTAGTTACTCTACTCTATTTGAATATAAAAAAAAATGTCAAAATACCTAGGAGCCCAACTTTACACACACATATATTTGGTTTAATTTCATAACATGACATGAGACTTATAAAATATAAACTTAGGACTAATATGATCACAACTATATGACCAAATCTCTCTGACACATCTACATGTGGTAATTATGACATCAATAAACTGATTTCTCTAATTTTCTACCACTATACCCAAAATGTCTAGGTGAAAACAATGATTAACTATATGAAATATACTCATGAAAAAAATCAATAAAATCATATAAAAATTATTATGGGACCTCTTTCACATGCTCAATACTTTAACTTCATCCCTAATCATCTGTAACCATGCCAAAATAGAAGATCAACTAAGCCAACTTCAAGCATACTAGGACAAGCACATTACACAGTTTGTCATTGTCACTTAGACTATCAAAGCACTTCATCCACTCACCTGGACACCTACATGACATCACCATGACATATTTGACAAATCTCTAATAATCTCCCCCTTTATCATTGATGTCAACAACCATCATATAGTAATATACAACTCACCTTCCTTCTCTCTCTTTAAGTAATCCACAATAGGAAATTTGTCCCCATTTAACATGATGAAAAAGTGGGCACCAACTAATCTTTAGGACCTAAAAATACTAACAACAAGAGAATACCATCTTATAAAGATAGTACAAACTCCCCCTTACTATGAGCCTACCTATTCTTGCCTTGACAACATCTTTCTTTCTATATGCCAACATTCTTCTTAAAACAAGGACTACAACCAATGAATACATAACATACAAAACACTAAAATATGATGGAAATCACTAAGAAATATTTTAGATGGACTCCCCCTAATATATATGATCTATTTCACCTCTTGAGCATCTTCAGATCTCTGCACACCATGAAGAACCACCATACAGGCTTACTATCCTTCTATCTCAAGTTATCACAAGTACCACCAACTAAACTTCATTCCACTCATAAAACTAGAAACATGCTCCAAAACAACTTGATAAATCTCTCTAAAACATACATACCTTGTTATTTTGGAAACATAGAGAAAAAACATCAAATCTTCGTACTAAGCTTGTCTATACTCCTTGTAGCCCTACTATATGTCTTCACCTCACTATATGTATTTTATAACTTAGATTTCAATGAATTATTTTCAATTATATACCTTGAACATTCATCTTCTCTGGCTTTCAGGCTTATAGATAGAGTTTCCAATTGACAACTGAGATGTTTGACCATATATTCATGTTCCTTGGTATCTTCTTTCATTCTTGATTCATACAAATTGAATTTCTCCTCATATTATTTTATTTGAAACTTCATCTTATTGTTAATCTTCTTCTCAATATTTAGTTCTTAAAGGTCATTCATCAATTCAGTCTCATAGTCCACCTCATCTCTATCAACATCTAAATCACTCCAAGTAGACTCATTTTAATATGATCAACTTCCTTCTTCATCCATGAACAAGGATTCATCCTCAATAGAACTATCATCTTCATGATCATACTCTGAATTATTGTCTTTGCTCTTATCTGATGAGCTATAATCTTATTTTGTGTATAGACTCTTCTTGTTCTTAAAGGACTTCTTGTTGTTATACTTTATGAATCCTTTCTTCATGTATGTATTATTGTCTTCATCTTGGCCTTCACCATGCTCTTCATCATAATTATTCTCATGATTATGAGGACACTTATGAGAAAAATGTACTACCTTTCAATAGTTGAAACATTTAAACGGTATTTTAACCTTATACTTCCCTTGAGTGTATTTTCAATTTCCTAGTAATCAAAGTAATTATTTTTTCCTCATCAATATTAGATATCTCATCCTCTTTGGGTTTCTTACCTTGGAACTTCTTATTTTGATTCATTTATGTCTTGAATGCTATTTCCTTCTTTGGTGGTTTATCATCATTTACTCTCATCTCATAGGCAGTAAGAGTGTCATGGAATTCATCCATCTTCAACTGAGTAAGATAATGGCTTTCTTCTATAACAAATATTTTTAGATTAAACTTGAGAGATAGATACCTTAATAGCTTTTGAACTATAATATCCTATTTAAGGTTTTCTCTAATACCTCTAAATATATTAAAAATCTCATCAACTCACTATAGAAAGGATGCCACATAATATTTTCTCCTTCATTTAAAGACTCAAATTATCTTCAGTGAGTCTGCAACTTTTCCAACTTAACCTTTGAATATCCTTCATGAATGATTTTCAATTTGTCTCATGTATCTTTATAATATTTAAAATGTATTACCTTGGTTAAATTAGTCTCTATAAGAACACAAGTAATGGTGTTCATTACCTTAGAATTATTCTAAAATAGCCTCTTGTCTACAACACTATATGGAGTAGTAGGAGAAACATAACCATCCACAAAAGATTGCCTCACATAAAACCCTAGAAAATTAATGTATGTCCTCATCCTTACAATCCAAAAATAATAATTAGATATATTAAACATCGGTGCTTTCTTAGTATGGAAACCTCCTTGCATTTGATGACTACCCATATTGTACCTTGGATCACTTTCAAGCTGTTAAGCCTTTCCCAAAGGGCCTGCTCTGATACCATTTATTAGAGGTACAATCACTGAGAGGTGGGTTGAATTAGTGAGCCAATATAATCCAAATTCAATTTCAAACCTTTCAAATCTCTTAATTAGTTACCACAGACACTAATGAATCATACAAATCATTCATAACAATAAACAAGAAAGACAATGTAAGATCAAGCACATAACACAAGACATATGTGGGAAACCCTCTTGGGGAAGAAAATCAATTAGAACCTAAAATTGGACTAATATCCTATAATAAAAAATAATAATTTAGACTAGTTTCAATTGATCAAGGAGCTACTATCCCTTATTTTAGTGAGACTACAATCCCACAAAGAGCTACTACACCTATCTAGCTGAGCTGTCACAACTAGTAGACCTTTAACAAGTTTCACCTTATAAGGAGGATATAAACCCATAGATGTTGAGTAACCACAACACCTATGAACAAAACATCTCATAAAAATTGATTTCTTACAAATATGATGGAGATACAAAGTATATCATCTATCTTCAACTCTGCACACTCATTACATCCAAAGCCACATTTTGGATCACTCTTCACTCCTTAGAAACAACTCTATCACCAAATAAATAAAATGATAAAATGGTTATACACATAATAAACACTCTAATATATGTCTTAGATCAACCACCAAGCTCACACAAACACCATCTATCCTTTGATCATTCTCAAAACATCCTTTTAGATTAGCCTAAACCTATTTCACTCATCCTCATCCTATAAGATCACTTATTCTACCACAAAAATTATGACCTATAGGTCATACACATATTCCTAAATCTACTTTGATTATCAACCTATCCATTAGGCACATTACCTCTCCTCTCTTATTTATTTCAATGCTCACTCTTCTCACACAAACCTAGAAACCATCTCCTTTGGTTTCACTATATATAGAGTCTTCATGATAAATAGCTTCTTGGTCAGTCATTAGACTTGCCTTAACCCTTAAGTCTTCTCTAAAATTAAGACACCATTCAATAAAATCCTTATAGGTCAGTCATAGCACCCATGGGTCACCCTTAAGAAGTAACATCTTTCAATTAGGCCCTTGTAGCTCTTATAGGTCTCATAGAGACCTATTCACCCATTTAGCACATCATCAAGAAAAAAAAAGTACACATGACCAATTTAAAATACATGGGTCCACTCCTTATGTCACCTTAGACATCCTCAAATTATCATAGTCAACTCTTCTCATTTTTGTGTATGCTCAAACAACTCAAACACTAACTTGGTGCACAGGAACATCATGAATGAACACATAGTCAACTTCTTAAGCATTTTTCATACTCAAGATAGATTTATAAAACCTAAAAAATACATATAGATGATTTTCATGGAGTATAAAAAACTCTCTGATAGCTAATTCATCATGAAAAAACATCAACACATTCTCAATTATCCTTCTCAGGTTACTTATAGTACACAGTCAAAATTGCCTAGGAGCCCAACTTTGCACTTTCATATCTTTTATCACGCTTAGTCACATGACCTGAGATTTAGTACATGATGTTTTATCTCATAGGTGAATTCATCCATATATAAATATGTTCCTAAAACTTTCATACATTAAATAAATGATGTCACTAAACTATTTTCTCAGTTTTGTTTGAATATAAAAAATACTATTGAAATGCTTGGGAGCCCAAATTTGCACATACATATCTTTGGTTGTAATTCATCACATGACATCAGACTTAGAACATATCAACTTGGAAATAATTTTATCATAAACATATGGAAAACTTTCCCTACCTCATATACACATGGTAATTATGATGTCAACAAACTGCCTACTCAGATTTTCTACCACTAGACCCAAAATGTTTAGATGAAAATAATGATCAACTAGATGAAATCCACTCATGCACATAAGTAATCAAAGCATATAAAATTTATTATGGGACATATTTGACATGCTCAATAATTTATATTCATACTTAATCATCTTTGACAATACCAAAGTATAATATCAACCAAACCAACTTCAAGTATACTAGGACAAACACATTGCACACTTTGTCATTGTCACTTAGACTATCAAGGCACTTCATCCACTCACCTAGACACCTCCATGAATTAACCATGACATCATTTACAAATATAAAAAATGTGAATGTGTATTTTATTATGTGTTATATTAGTTGGATTATTGTTCATGCCATGTAGTTTTTAATGAGTCATTTTTTTGAACTTAGTCCACCCACTCTTGTTGGACTCCTGGTGGTTATGTGTTTGTTTAAATTTATTGCTTGGGTCATGGTTTTTTTATATTTATTATTGGTCATGATGTCTTAGGACTATCATGTGATACATTTACTATATATAATCACTAAAAATTATGGGGTGTCAATTAGTTGATAGTTGAGGTATTTTAGTTCACCTTACTTTTGATTAGGTCATGATAGCATGACTACTAAAGCTTTCACCATTGAACAACTTATTTTATATCTTTGAATTATTTGTTTTGATTGTATTTTATTGACCAAAACCTATCTTTATACAACCAATTTGATGGTAGAGTCCATGGGAACTTGGGGGAGTGTTGAAATGGTTTTTGGAGAATTTGATGGTAATTTATAGTTACATTTCCACTAAAACTTAATGAGATCATGGGGAACTTGTATTTATTCTGTCAGCCCTTGACTTTAGTATTTTGCAACTATAATTTATCCCAAAGTGGCATTGAAAAGGAAATATATTATCATTTTTCTCCATAAACATAAATGGAAAAGAGATTAGTGTGTTGGGATAATAAAATAAACCTCGTGACTGACTACATTCTTGAAAAGAAATTAAGTTTAGTTTAATGCAATGTTTTTACATGGTTGTTGATTAGTTTTAACTAGTAGAGTTTTGGAGTGATTTTAGGTGCATTATGAAGTCAATATATTGCACTATGTTTTCTATATTCAACTTGGCTCTATTGTGTATTGATTTGAAAGCATTGTGTTTTTTATATATTTGAATTGGATCAAGTGGAGTTTTGCTTGAATGTGTTGAATTAGTTATATACGATTCCATTCGACATGAGTTTTAGTTGAATGTAGTGTTTGGTTATATATTAACTCAATTTGAGTATGGTTTTTAATATGGAATGTTCTATTATGGAGATTCAAACTTTATTTAAGTAGGGTTGTTGCATGACTATGGTTTTATTGACTAATTTTATTCAAAACCTTAAAGGGTGAAGCATGATTATGATGACTGTATAGTTTTTATTTAAAATCATGTAGACTCATTTATACTTGTTTGTGTTATTTGCATTCATCTTATGTTTGGAATTATGGATTATGTCTTCTTTGTTTAATTTATTTTACCCATTTTTGGTATAACATAAATTTGAAGGTTATTTTATCAAACCACTTCGAGATTCAATTGTGGTTTATTATGAAGGTTTGGATTCATAACTTAACTAACTATGCTGGTTTTGAAAGCATGAATTAACTGTTATTATGTTGTACCATTCTTTAGGAATTGTCAATTGACTCTAATGTAGGTATTTAAGTGCTTAGATTGTGTTTTTATTGATTTTAGAGATTATTATTGACTATGCATTTATCTTAATATGATTGTGTCAACTTGAATACTTTATTGTGTTGATTTTCCATTAGTTTTATGATTGGAATGGAAGGAACTTTATTAGGGTTGATTCAATTATTTTGAGAGTATTTATTGATAGCTTAAGATGTTTCATTTTTATAGGATAAGGTACTTGAGTTATTTCCAAGTATTTTAAATTTTGGTACTAATGAGTTCAGAATAGTAGTTCATTTGTTTTCATGAATCTCAAAATGAATGCCATTGGGATTACCAAGAGATTGTTATGCTATTTATGAATGCATATTTATTTGGCTTGAATGGAAACTATTATATGAGTATGGATAATTTCCTATTTTTGTCTTCTATTCATAATCTCCTTACATCTTGATGACTACTTATTGGTTTTATTGAGTTTTGATTGTTGAAATAAAATGTACCAATGGATTGGAATCTCAATCATACTATTAAACTTTATTAATTACCTAGTTATCTGATCCCACCATCCAACTGATGGATGAGGTGGATAGGGCCACTAATGGAGACCTCATTGGGATAGAAGGGTGGGGTTTAACCCTTTTTCTAGAATTTTTCTTTAATCACATCTTAATCTTTATTTTATTCACATGTTGTTTATTAGTGGTATATTGGTGTACACTCTAGTGTGTGTGTGTGTGTGTGTGTGTGTGTGTGTGTGTGTGTGTGTGTGTGTGTGTGTGTGTGTGTGTGTGTGTGTGTGTGTGTGTGTGTGTGTGTGTGTGTGTGTGTGTGTGTGTGTGTGTGTGTGTGTGTGTGTGTGCGTGCGTGTGTGTGTGTGTGTGCGTGTGCGTGTGTGTGTGCGTGTGTGTGTGCGTGCGTGTGTGTGCGTGTGTGTGTGTGTGTGTGTGTGTGTGTGTGTGTGTGTGTGTGTGTGTGTGTGTGTGTGTGTGTGTGTGTGTGTGTGTGTGTGTGTGTGTGTGTGTGTGTGTGTGTGTGTGTTTTATTATGTAATTTAGTTTAAAAAATATACATGATGTGTTTAAACATATGATATATGTTCATACATATTAAAGCTTATATTGATTAATTACTGACTAAGAGATTAATGTTAAGATTAGATGTTTCTTGTTTACTTAATGGTTGAAATGATGCATTTTATAATGATGAAATTGAATAAAGTTTTATTTGAAATATTTTTGTTACATTTATTTACCTCATTTATGTAAGTTGAGAGTGGAATAATATAAAATTTAAATGGTTTGCTTCATCTAACTAATTGTATTCTTAATTGTTTCATGTTTCAAGACTGATTATTGTATTTTGTACATTGATTATGTTCACACCAACTTTCAAATTTACTGTCTATAAGATGTTAATATATTACTTTATAATATACCAATGGTTATTATAATACTTCTCAAGGAATTATATTATACCTTATTTAATATTTATGTCCACACTATAGAGCTTGTGTTAGCCATAATGCCTATCGTTTTAGGTATTATGTGTGTTTACCTTGATTATAGTCAAATAGATTGAATTGCCTATTTGAAAAGGAGTGTTTGATATCTAAACTTAACTTGACAAGTTCTAGGAATTATTATATTTTTTTTAAATCAATTTTTTTATATTGATATTATGTTGAGATATTCGATGTTGCATGTTGTGAATGCTTCATTGGACTAACTTATCAATGGTTGTGTGAAAGCTATTAGTTATCTATTATTATTTATTTTTCAAATGACATAGAATTAAATGAACTTAAATGTTATTCTTCTTAGTTATAGTTATCTTATTTATGGAAATTTAATTATAGTTTCAAGCATGTTGTTGAATAGTTTTCATTAGTTCAATGAAATGACATAATCAATTGAGCACTAAAATAGCACAGCTTATTATCTTACTTAAATGATTAAGATTTATACTATATTTAACCATTGTTCACTTTTACTTAATAAATAATATTATTGAATCATAGGTTATTTCTTAGTAATCATTTTCAGTATGATAGCTAGCTATTTTGGATACACTAGGAATGAACTTGTATGTTGTCCATGTTATTTTTCAAATTGATAGTTTATAAAAAATGGAAATATTAATAAACATTGTTTTAGAGAAATTTAACTTAAGTTATTTGGAGGAAAGAGAAAATAAACTTGAGAAGGGTATGGTTAGTAGAACCTGATATGTTGTGAATATGTTGATCCAGATGGTTGTAAATACTCCTCTTTGGCTTGGGAGGAATGACATGCATATAAGAAAGAACTCAAAGAAATGGTTTGATTAGTTAGATAGTAGGGTGGATTGCCTTGCAAGATAGATCCAAGAAGCATGAGCTTCTTTGGAGGTTGTCAATCCACACTTTTAAATAATCAATTTTAGAAAGAGAAAGATAAAGTACTTATATATATCACTAGAGATACTAAAATGAAATGCAAGAAGTGATCAACAAAAAAATAGGTAAAATTGACTAATTATAGAAATAAATAGATTAATATTAATGTGAAATAAATCAGGTATGGTCCAAAAATAGGGTAGGGTTTTGTGGTCAAGTAAAGGGTATGAAATTAGAATTTGGTTGAGGTCTAGTGGGTGGAAATAGGTTTTTGTTTTTATGCCACATAATGACCATCAGTGGTTCGGGTGACTGTCGGTGGCTAGGGTAACCATAGATGATTGGGAGAGACCTTCAATGATTAAGGTAACCATTGGTAGTTACTATGGGTTGGGTCTGGTCAAGAAAAGGTTATTTTGATAGGTCACAAAATAGAATTCTAAGAGATGGGTTTGGGTTGGGTTGGTTATGAAATAGAAAAAGAGTATCTAATTAGTGAAAATAGATACTTGGCTTGTTCATTGTAGGTCTGATGAATGGTCGAGGTGGTTGGTTGATAAAATCATTGATGGAGTCTGGGTAATTTTTGTAAAGTAACAATACTTTGTTATTGACCGATGGATGACAATACTTTGGATATCTATCACACTTATTGATTTTTTGGTAGAATACCTACAAAAGAGAATGTTGATGTAAGAGTCTCTAGCTCTAGATGTGAATGATGATCACTTGAATATAGATCTAGATTCACCCTCTCCTCCTCGCTTTTTATATCAAGGAAGGAAATGTGAAACAATATTTTAATAAGAGGTTTAACAAGTAGTTCAAATTTAGGTTTTTCATGCATTTATTCACACATGATTTATATGAGCTAAATATAAAAAGGCAAGCTACAGTTGACTAGAGTTTCACTATTCAGGTAGTGGAAACTTGATCATTGGTAGTCAGGTCTAACCATCAATGGTTAGGGTGACCATTGATAATTGAAGGTCAAAATATAAGTTGGGTCAAAAGGTGGGTTAGTCAGTGAGTCATTCTAACTTGGGTTTATGGTCACCAAGGGTGAAGATGGGCCTTAGGGGGTCCTAAGGTAGTCTAGGGGTATTTTGACATCTAGAACTATTGTGTGTGGTTTTCTAGTGTCTACATTTTTCCCCTTTTTGTTATGTAGTTTATATCAGCAAGTAATAAAAAAACAAAGTGAGGGTCAAAGGTTTAGTTTTCTTGACCATGGGAGGAGGTGTTTCCCCTCAAACTAGGAGTCTAAGAGGTGAAATAGAATTAGGTACAGGTTTGATAAGTGATTAAGTTGATGTTGAGTTGATGGTTGATAGGTTGGGTACTAAAGTATAAATATATGCACAAAGTATAATTAAGTGTGATAGACAAGATCATGTATTGACTAGGTTACCATGGTTAGTAAAAATAAGGTTAGTATTAGAAGGATAAGTGACAAGTGGACCACATGACCGTATGTGATGGTTGGGTTACACATGTAAACTAAAGTCTTCTAGACAAGGTCAGTGTTTGTCATGGGTATCAAAGGTAGGAAGTGCTCCCATGAAAAAATAAATAGGTTGGGTGTGCATAAGGTAGTGTAAGGTCAAAATGTTTAATGTGGAAATTTAGGTACAATCAAAAATACTAAGGCAAAGTCATCATAAAACATGCAAGAGTTTGGGCTAAAATGAAAACTAGTTAGGTTGATGTGGTGTAGTTGAAGTGGGCAAAGAAGGTGATCTTCATAGCTAGGAACTTGGTGTGGGCACGTGGTAAAAGGTGAGAATTTGGTGGTTTGGAGGAGAAATCATAAAAAAATTTATCATCAAATGTTAGGGTTAACCAATGGTGGTCACCCTAACCATCGATGGTCAGGTGTTAGCCCTAAAAGGGCAATGTCAAAAGACTGTTATGGGCCATTTTTTTCTCATTTGAGCAAATTTATTAAGGGTGACTAGTGTTTTGGAATTTTTGAAAATATAAATATGGGTTGCTAGCATGTGATTGGTTGAGATCATTGAGGTAGACCATTATTGCTGAAGAGTTGAGTTGATTGAGGATGCAATGTAGATGAGGGAGGGCACATGGCTAGGCCATGGGTCCTTAAGTTCCTCTTCAATGATGATTGAGGAATGAGGTAAGTGGTGTTTTGAATTGGTAGATGGTAAATTTAAGTTGGTAAATACATTTGTATTTTTAATTTGTTGTTTGTTGTAGATAGTTTAGTTTGTGGTATGGTTGACCTAGGTCTATGTTGTTGGAATTTTGTGGTTAAATTAGAGGGTGAAATGGAAATTGGTAAGGATAGGGTAGAAGGGGAGGTAGGATAGGTAGAGGTAGTAGTTTTTTTTTTTTTTATCATAGTGGTTGGGTGGGTTTTTGGGTTGATTAGCATTTGGAGGTCCCACTAGTGATCACCCATAGTCACTATCAATGGTCATCATCAACCGTCGATAGTCAATAAGTGACTATCAAGGGTTACCTGACCATTGATGGTTGACTATAGGAATAACTAACCATCGGTGGTTGAGTCATTTTGTTAGGATATTTTAAAAGTTAAGGTTAAGTGTTTGCTAGGTTAGATGGTGGATAGGTAATGGGTGATATGGTTAAGTTCTAGTGGTTATGTTTGAATGTTAAGGTTAGTTGTCAGGTTAAATGTATAAGTGGTAGTAGGCTCTAATTCCCTAGGTAAATGTCTTAAGGGTGATGGTCAAGTAATATTTAATGGTAAAATTTAAGGGTAATAGGTCATGGTTATGGGTAATTATTTATGTAATGGTCAAATGATATAGGTTGATAGGTAATGGTTGAAGAGTAAGGCTAGGTTTGTGTGGTGAAAAGGTAGATTGTGACAGGTTAAGATAAGTGATGTAGATATATGGTAGGAATAGTTTATAGTAGGGAAATGTTTGTAAGTTAAAGTGATTGAAATTATGGGGTAGGTACAATAGGTAGAGTTCATAGGGAAGATAACACTTTAGTCTATGAATTAAATTTTGCTAATCAAATTTTGTAGGCACAAGAGAGGATCTAGATGAGGGACAAAGTGCCCAAATTTTTGATGAGATCTATCAGAGTATGATTTTTGATGACTGGGCCCATATGGATGAGGTGGGCCTTGGTGGTATGATGCATTACTAGCATGTGATGTGAGATAGGGTGATGATAGTGGTACTCATCAAGAGATGTGATCCTACCACTAACACCTTCCTATTACCTACAAGTGAGATGACCATCTTACCTAAGGATATCCATAGGATTACATGGCTACCCATATGAGGTGAGATAATTTACCATATTGAGAAGGAGGAGTGGGATGAGTTTATGGTGATTTTGTATGGAGATGACCTTGACTTTATGAGGTGGCATGCAAGAGGCTTTAATTATACTCCAATATACCAGAGGGATAGAGCTGATAGGTAACTACTAATGATGATGATATTAGTATCATGTTATGCCATACTAGATTCAAGAAGTGGAAGGTTTCTTTATTTGTTGTTAGTGGTACTAGTTGAGATGTTGTTGGGTCACATAGTGTTTGGGTGGGTGCCTATGTTGCTAGTGTAAATTTTTAGGGAGATATAGGGGTTTTGAGCTCATAGGAGGTATAGGATTAGTGTTGGATTTGTCCTCCATTATTGGTCATATGAGCACATCTAGGTACTGAGGCTGATGGGGTTGTCATGGGAGGGGTATGATTAAATGGGTTTTCAAGTTAGATTTACGTGATGGAGATATGATTTTTCCCTATCAAGACTAGGTGGAGGGGTTCTTGATATTGATTGGTTCAGAGGTTTACTAGATGTCTTGGTCATTAAGGTTGTGATTTTTAGACCATATATTAGGTTTACAGAGTGTGAACACTATAGGAGATAGACACTATCATTTCAGAGCTATCAATGGATCTACATTAGGAGGGATGGTGAGATAGATTTCATTATTTTGATAGGGTGTGGTGATAGTTTGGCTTAGTATAGGGTATCCCCTAGGTATTCTCAAGATATAAGTGGGAGGATGCAGAGTTCATACTACCTAAGACATAACCAATTCATATTTATATTGATCACAAGGAGCTCCAACTAAGGTTGGAGATAGATGATGTAGGTGTTGTGGATGGTTACCCTACATGGTATCATACACTATATGCTATAGCTGATATTGGTTAATAGGCTATGGATGTTGACCAAGTTGGTGGAGGTAGTCAGTAGGCATAAGGATAAGGGGTTACCCCATATATGTAGGTAGTTATTGGTTAGAGGGACTAGACACAAGTGGTAGTAGCCATGGCACATGATTCTATGATAGCATTATAGGCATCACTAGTAGCAATGTAGGGTCAATTGGCTACTATAAAAAGTGAGAGAGATAAGGCTAAAGCTACACTAGCTCTAGTGACATAGGAGATATATTCTCTCAGGTAGATAGGGGGTAGAGTACTATCAGTGGTGGCACTAATAGGGACTATCCCTATGCATAGATACATAGTGATTATGGAAGAGCTATGATATTATGAGGCAATAATCTTTAGTCATTATCCAAATGATCCTTGATGGGGTGATTATAGGGCTTGGATTGTAGGTGGTGGAGGTACAATGACACAATGTCAGTGGGTCAAATCTATAGGTGGCTAGTTAGGTATAGGAGGACATACTCCAGGGGGCAGTGGTGCCTCAGGTTCTTAGTTTTTTTTTAGGAGACATTATACTTATTATCTATATGATTTTTGATACCATCCTATGGGCTGATGTAAGAAGATGTATATTTTTAGAGAGATATGTATATTGTTATTGTTGACCAAATTTGATGTTATAGGTAAAATTAGCACCCCTATAGGTAAAAAATTGATCTTTAGATTTTTTTAGGAAAATATTATAATGTCATGAATTATTTCATATCTCATTTTGTGTGATTTTATATGTACCTATCCTCATTCATAATCTTTTAGTCCTAAGAGTCATTTTGGGGGTCAATATAGAGCATTAAATGAGTTTTAAAACTTCCTTTGGGAATTTGAAGGTTTAAAAAGGTGATGCCATGCCCCATGTGTCCTAAGAAGTATTAATTAACTATTTCTAACTAAAAACCGGTAGGTTCTTTATAAGAAAGAGTAGTTTTCTTAGAAAAAGGGGAGTTTTATTGAGATGTACGAACTTGTATGGCCTCCTACAATTGATAATACTTCATAAGTGTCCCTTGGTCTTCCAAAAAATTTATATAGTAATAATTTTGATTATAATCTCCAAGAAATTGAGAAAACCACTTCTCTCTCCTCCCACAAGGCTTGGCAAGCAAAAATGGTCCTTAAGTTTTCAAATGGTATGGCTAGCAGGGGAGGTTTAAATAAAAATAATATTGGGGGTGTCATATATAGTCATTTATATTCCACTTGATTTTTGGTTTCATAATAATGATGGCCTATTATTTATGAACCATTCTTAATAAGTTGGCTTATCTAATTTTCTTGCCAATTGATGCACCCTATAGGTTTTACTCTTGTTTGAGTTGTTCTATGAAACTAAAGGAGTAAGATGAATTAAAGAGGTCTTTTAATCCTATCTCACATGTTACCCATCCTTTGTTTCAAATTTTAAGTGGTTTTATGAACCAACTAACTCAATTTTCAAGGAGTGAAAAAGTGGACTTGTCATTTTTTCTAATTAATAGAGATTTATTCTATGTTATGGTTCCAAATTGATGCAAATTGATGTATTATTATCATATATGCCTATTTATAACATTAAATTTCAAATAAAACTTCAATAACCACTTCAATTCCTAGAAAATAAATGATAATGCATAAAATGTTCACCTAAAACAGTTGTATAGCCTGCCACTTCTTAGAGAAACATGAAATGTGTGTTTCAACATTCTCTAAGGTTTGGAGAGACTAAACATGATTTTTCATAATTTTTAATAATGTTAAAGAATGATGGGGAAACTATAAACACTAAATTGTCTTGGAGCAAACTTGTAGCACTTTGGGACAAATTCCCAAATCTATCAAAAAAGAGGTCTAGGCCCTTTTTTGAGGTTTCTCATACAATTTTGCATTGAGTTATAGGACCTCCAAGTACATTAATTCTCAATATCCCACATAGGTTTATTTATTTTCAAATTAGGGAGGGTTTTTGAGTTGAAGAGATTGGTTTTCAAGAGGACTGAAGTTGGCTTTTAAATACTGAAATTCCACAAGGTTATCTATAGTAAGATGAGTCAATAACATTTTTAGGCATAATGAGTGGATTTGATGCTTGAGACTAAGTTATAATGTCTTGTTAACCTAATAATTTTTTTTTTGGAAATATAAACATTAAGGCATGCATTGAAGATTATTTTTCATTCACTAAAGATGATACAGTTTGTACAAATGGCATATGCATAGTCACCTACAGTCAACCTAAGGTTCAAGTTTGAGAAGGTGTTTATTCTTTGCAAGGTGTGGGTGTTAGGATATGTTTCATGGTTATATAAGTTATTTTATGCTTCATCAAGGGTTTCAAAGTGTCTTAATAAATAAACATGATGGCCTCCAAGGCTAATCAACACCTATAACTGTACTACATTCTTCAAAGCTTAATCCAGGGTCATAAAGCTAGACCATGTTTCCATGATTAAAAGGTCCAATAGTTGAAAGGATAACTTTTGATCTAAATTATCATAAAAATATTTTTATATGAAATTTATTATGAATATCTACACTTATAGGATCCTAAAGACTCCCACATAGTCAATTGTAGGTAAATGTAGGCAGATAATAAACTAAAACATGGCTTCTAGGTGATGGTCTAGCCTAGGAAAGGTGAGAATTGGTCCAAGTCATTAACAAATGATTTTTGAAGGTCTCAATATGGCTGATTCAATGTTTAAAAATCCTAATTTATATAGCAATACCTATAGGTGCCCCTCTAAGACAAAAATATAGTTAGTTGTAAATATAGTAAGATAGTGTGCAAAGGTTGGTATTCTTGAAGTTGGCATTACAGGTATATGATGCGAATACTCAAAAAAAATTATAATTTGGATTATAAAACCTAATTAAGTTCTTGTAACACTATATTTCAAGTCAAACTATGAAAGACCACCTACATGTATGGTACTTTGAAGAAATACAGTTAGGAATTGTACTCAGTCTTGACTACGCAAGGTGTTGGGAGGAGTATGTAAGATTTTGAAGTAATGAGTAGACTTGGGGCACATTAATTATGATCATGATGATCTATATAGGCTATTGATAGTGGAAAACAAGAGATAGAGATCTAAGGATGCATTACATAGTCCATTCCTTAAACCCTATAGATAATCAACTACTCCACAAGTCTATCTTAGAATTTGAAGTAGTTAAAGGGCCTATTGATCTAATCAAGGGCAAATATTTTGTGATAATGGTATAAATAACTTTGATAATCCCATATAATATCCATTTTTTCTAAGGAAATAGGGTAATTACACTCTATTTTGTCTCAAATAGAGGGCACTCCACTTATGTGTAAACCCTATAGTCTTTTAGAAAAGAAGACAAAAGGATAGCTAAAAGCTAGTTAGACATTTCAAGGAGGTGTTGGAAGTTGGATAAAATTTTGAAAATAAATATAAAATAATCACAAAATAATGAGCCTCAATAGGGTTCTCTAAACCCTCGAGTTTGCAAACAGGCTTGTTAGGCATGGTTTAAGCCTAGTGTCTAAATGAGAGGTCATTTTCATTTATAGCTATAGGAAAGAATTATAACCAATTGGAGCATGTTAATAGGTTAATTTTAGATGTGTAAAATCCTAAAAAAATTATATAAATAATAAGGAATTCATTTTTGATCTCAAAGACAAAATTAGGCCAATGAAAATGAGAAGACAAGCTTGATAAGGTAACTTTGAGTGCTCACATCTTCTCTAAGGTTGTACATGGAGATCCAAGGATTTTTGAGAGGTTAGAAAGGGTATTTAAAATCACTCTTGAGGAATTTTTATGTAGTTATAACATCATATATTTATGAACAAATCTTAAGAGGGTAAAACATGCCTAAACTCACCAAAACCCTTGCTAGTGACTAGTATGAGAAGATGGAGTACTTAGTGCTCCAAAATGGAATAGTTTATCCATAATTATGGTTGTATGTTGTATAATAATCTTCAGGGATACCCCCATCCTTTTGGATCATATAGAATTGTATGGATGGAGTATAAAATAGGGTATTTTTATAGTTTTGTGTGTTTTGTAGATTATAAGAAGAGTCTGAAGATGTCAATTACATGAGAATAAATATTGAGAGTTAAGATAACTCCCCATGTACATTTCATGATTCATAATAATTACTAAGTGTTCCTATAAGCAATTTTATCTCAACCAGTCAAAACTAGCATAATGAACATGATAGTGAGAAAGGTGAAAATCTTCAAGTAAGTTTCTTTTAAGGTGTGCTTGATGCCTCTAAGTACATGGATTGTCTTGAAAAATGTCATTAACTCATTTATATTTTGTAAGCCAAGTGTGTAAGGTGTGTGAAAGAGGATTTTATTTGACTACATGCATTGATGACTCACTTTTAGAGGAATCTAGATGATTAGGAATGTAGTCAATGCATGGAGAAACATGTCTGCAACCCCCCCCCCTCCTTAGTTATATCATTAGACCTATCTCAAGTCATTTTATTGATGTTTAAAAATGGGTGATTAATGAAGATAGTTTTATAAGCTAACAAAAGGAATTTCATGCCACATTTCAAGAGTTTCATGCCTTGGATTGATACTTGTAATTTTTAACTTTGCATGATCAATTTCACATTCTATTCACATGCACATGTAACCCATTTTATTAGCTTAATAATTATCCTTGTGACCTTTAGACTTCTTTCTTCTCTCCTCTCTATCAAGTTTTATAAGAACTAGCCATTTTGGCTATTGTAAGGATGTTTCACCTCAATATGGCAAAGCCCTACTCATTTGTATACCATGGATCAATAAATAATACTAATTTTACCTATTCTATGACTATTAATAGTTTTTTCATTTAATTTATTGATCTCGATTAGTGATTCCTATTATTTCCTTAGCATTGGTGTCTCATTCTCTTACCTATTTGTAGCTTGAAATATTCTTCTTATAGGTCATGTGAAGTGTTCTATGAAGTGTCAAGGTTGAGTGAGTTAATCTATTCAATAGTGCCATTTTAGGCCTCTTGTATAGTACTCCTAACCTAAAAATTCATCACAACCTAATAATGAAACACTTATGTGAGAAGATTTAGATTAGAGAAGTGTATGCCTAGTTAATCTCTTGGTCTCATGTGTGACATGCAGTTGGTTGGTGGTTATTAATTAATTTGGTGTATCATCACCTTTAGGATAGTTTAATTTTATTCTTATCTCCATTTTTCTTGAAATCACAGGTGTCATAGTGATATAAAAGTCATACATCAAGGGAGCTATCCCTATCTAGAGATTCACCTCATTCTTAGGCTACTCATAACCTAGAGGTGTTTCAATTGTGCCACTTGGATGAGGAGAGATGAGACATCTCCTCAAAGGGTACAAATCCAATTGATAATAGTTTTTGGCATGCCTATTTGGACTCATTATAGAAGAAGTTGAAATATTTTTGGTGTTGTATTTCAACACATCAGCCTTTGGAGACATCTATCCAAGCATCAATGGCAACTCTAAAATTACATCAACTAGTCAAGCATCCTAGGTTTTCCATTTGAATATTGTTGATAATTTTTATTTATGTTCTTGCTTCCAAATGAAGTTCCATGGCTAGTTTTGGTGTTGATTATTTTTTTACACAAGTTGATGAGATATCTAAAGATTATGGCATTCCCTATCATCCTTTGCATGATTTTTATTAGCCTTTCCATGATCCTTACCAGCTCTAATAAAACCCTTATCAACCTTTTCATGAGTTATATCAGTCCTATAACCAACCTTATCAATATATTGCTCCTTCTAGTCAACATAGTCACTTCTCAAATAAATCCATTTCAACTTTCAAGTAAACTATTTTAGGCTATGAGGGTACATGTTGGATCTTGACACACAAAGGGGACATGGTCAAAATGTTCCTAGTTATCTAATTCATAATATGAGAGATGCATTAGAGCTAGTTAAAAGAGAGTGGGCACCTATTGAGAGAGCAAATTGGCAAAGGCTCATAAGTGATATGGTATATGTGAGTGGCCTAGTTAAATCCTTAGAAGATAAGCTAAGAATTCATGAGGAACAACCTTACCAAATCTATAAAACCTCAAATCCACCTCCCCAAGATTGCTATCAATTCAAATTGACCCCTACTCATGAACCCAATAGAGCTTATCAAAGTCATATTTTTTCCAATCAGATGGAAGAGAGAGTTGGAAAGACAAACTTTATTTTTGAAGTAAACCTTGATAGGTAGATTGATTTAACCAATAAGCAAATGCATCAGACCATCTCATCAACAAAGGAAGTAGAATCTAATCACTCATTTCCCTCTCCCATTACATTTCCACCTCAAGAAGAGACTTATAGATATGAATTCTCAAGTTGGATACAAGGTGGAGAATATAAGCCTAAGGATATCCCAGGTTTATTGAACACTTCATACACTCCTCAAATTGGATCACTACCTCAAGAAGAGAATCATAATCATAACATCCTAATCTGGAATAAGGTAGTGGAATCATGGGAAAATAAAGGGGAAAAAATCCTTGATAAAGAGTGTGAAGTTGAGAAAGAGCTTGATCCTATCCAAGCCCCTCCCATCATTCCTCAAGAGACCTCTTATTTTCTATATCATCCCTCTTGTACTATTTATCCTCATGATGATGCCTATCAACTTCAAGAGAAACTTTTTCAAGAGAACCTATCTAAGAAAATTGAAGATTTAGATTCAAGAATGAAATTATTTATTTAAGGTGTGATGGAAGGTTTAGAGCCAAAATATCATATACCTAAACACACCCTATCTAACCTTCCTTAAGAGAGGACTCAATATAAATCAGATTTTAAGGAAGTGATTTTCAAATGTAAGGAATAAAACCAAGCTAATTTAGTCAAATCTTTTCCTCCCCTTCCACAAAAACTCCCAAAATGATCCCCTATAATTCATTATCAATCTAATGTTGAGTTATATGTTCCACCTCCACCAACTAGTTCATCTTGTCCTCACACTCTCACCCTTTGCCTTAATGGACCTGTGGTGTGGGACCCTAAAGGGAAACATTCAGTTGATAAGAATTCAAAACTCTTGTTTGAAAAAAAACATAGCTCCTTGGCAGCCTCATTAGGCTAGGTCACCTGATTACAAAATGCCTAGCATTGGCATCACCAAGAAGGAGAAATAAATTGAGGATATTGTAGTTCTTGAGAAATAAAGTTAAGTTATAATAGATGAGATACAACTTGAGAGCCCTAAAAAGGTTATAAATGTTGAAGAAGAGGTGATTCCTTATGTTGAATCTTATGATTGTGTTGATATTTAAAAATGTCTTCCTTGTGTCAAAGAAGAGGAAATCATCATTGGTTCTTCCATCACTATCCAAGATATCATATATTGGAAAGAACAAGTATATAATCAGCCTTGGGTTGACTTATTTACAATAATTGGAGCAAGTTATACTTCTCTTCAAGGAGGCTATGATCTAGTCAAAAATGGAGAAGGTAGCCTTGACAATCAAGTGGGTATTCAAAGAAGAAGCAAATTTTCAAATTTGTCCTTTAAAGAGGCATATGCATCCCATGATGATATTTTTGAAGTAATAAAAATGGATTATCTTCCTCCCAACCAATTGGGAGAAACACGTCAGTTTTTAAAGGATAGAACAAGCTTCTATTGGCCTTAATCTTCCAAGGAACAATAAACCACTCCTCTTGAAGCCATGCTTACAAAAAAGATACAATTTAATCATGAGATGAAGAGTGGGCATAAGTATGAGGTATGTGTAAAAATTCAAGAGTAATACATTTACATTGGAGACCTATTTAAGGATGATCTGCTTGAGAGTAGATCAAGTGAAGTTCCAAGGAATAGGTCTGATCTACCAAAATCCAATCCAAAGAGTAACATGATTGGATCTATTATTCATCTCATGAAGAAGAAGATTCAAGTAATTTTCCTTTTGATCCTAGAAATGAAGTATGCTTAATTTCTAGTTGTGCAAAGTTGTTTGTTTTTAGTTTTCCTTAAGTGCTTTGAGCACAAAGGTGTGTCTTGTTAGTGTGTTTGTTTTGCTTTGTGTGTGTCTTTTATTTTGTGTGGTTGAGGTAATTAGTTGTCTTATTTTGGTCAAATACTTGTTGTGAAGTGTTAGGTATTATTATTATTTTTTATACTTTAGATGACTCCCTAAGCCCATGGATAGGATAAGGCTACTGATATTTAGCATAACAAGCATACCACCCCTATGAGTCACCATTTTACTGACTAAATTTGACCATGTAGGTAAAATTGGGACACATATAATTAAAAAATCTATATTTATATGTTTTTATAGGCCTATTATAATGTCATGAAGTATTTCATAACTCATTTGGTGTGATTTTATGTGTATCTATCCTTGGTCATAATCTTTTAGTCCTAAGAGTCCTTTTGGGGGTCAATATAGAACATTAAATGAGTTATACAACCTCTTTAAGAAATTTTAAGGTTTTAAAAGGTGATTCCATGCCCCATGTGTCCTAATAAGTCTTAATTAACTTTTTATAACTAAAAAGTGGCAAGTTATTTAGAAGAAAGAACAATTTTCTAGGAAAAAGGGGAATTTTCTTGATGTGTACAGACTTGTACGGACTCAAAAAGATGATGATGACACTTAAAAAGTGTCCCTTAGTCTTCAAAAAAACTTTTTCCAATGATTATTTTGATCATAAGTTCCAATAAATTGAGAAACTACTTCTCTCTTCTCCCACTAGGCTTGGCAAGCAAGAATGGACCTCAAGTTTTTAGATGGTACAACCAATAGGGGAGGTTTCAAGGAAAATGATATTGGGGGTATTTTTTAAACTCATTAAAATTATATTTTATGTTTTTTTTTATAATAATGGTGGACTATGCCTTATTAACCATTCTGAAGAAGTTGGCCTATCTAATTTACTTGCCAATCTATGCACCCTATAGGTTTTACTCTTATTTTAGCTATTCTATGAAAATCAAGGAGTGAGATGAATTAAATAGGTATTTTAATCCAATATAATATATTCCCATCCTTTTTTTAAGTTTGGAAGTGGTTTTATGAACCAACTAACTCAATTTGTAAGGAGTGAAAAGGTGGAGTTGTAATCATTTTTTCTAATTGCTAGAGATTTCTTCTATGTTATGGTTTTATATTGATGTGAAATGATGTATTATTTATAATATATTCCTATTTATCACCTTAAATGTAAAATAAAACCTAAATAACCACTTTAAGGGCCAAAAAAGCAATACAAATGCACAAAATGTTCACCTATAGTAGTTGTACAACCTGCCACTTCTTGGAAGAACATGAAATGTGTGTTTAATAATTCTCTAAGTTTTGGAGAGTATAAAAATGATTTTTCATCATTTTTAATAGTGTTGAAGAAGTTTGGGGAAACTAGAGACACCAAGTGGTCTTGGAGAAAACTTTTAGTACTTTGGGACAAATTCCCAAAACTATCAAAATAAAGGTCCAAGCCCTTTTATGAGGTCTCTCATACAAGGATGCATTGAGTTATAAGACCTAAAATTACATTAATTTAAAATATCCCGCATATGTCTCTTTATTTTTAGAGGGAAGTTTTTTGATTTTAAGAGATTGATTATCAATAGGTCTCAAGTTGTCTTTTGAACACTGAAATTCCATAATGTTATCTACAACAAGATGAGTCAATAACATTTTTAGGCCTAATGAGTGGATTTGATAATTGAGACTAAGTTATAATTTAATGTTTCACTAAGAATTTTTTTTGGAAAGATAAACATCAAGGCATTCATATAAGCATATTTTGCATTCACTAAGGATGAGACAGTCCGTATAAATGGCCTAGGCACATTCACCTACAACCAACCTAAGTTTTAAGTTTTAGAAGGTGTTTCTTCCTTTCAAGGTGTGGGTGTTAGGATATGTTTCATGTTTTTATAAGTGAGTTGAGGCTTACTAAATGGTTTCAAAGTATCTTAATAAACAAACATGATGTCCTCTAAGTCTAATCAACACCTACAACCATACTGCCTTCTTCAAAGCCTAATCCAGGGTTGTAAAGATAGACCATGTTTCCATGATTGAAAGGTCGTAAATATTTGAAAATAATTTATTTTATATAAAGGATCATCAAAATAGTTTTATATGAAATTTCTAGAGCCTATCTACACTTACAAGATCTTAAAGACTCCCACACAGTCAACTATAGGTGAAAGTAGGCAGATAATAAACTAAAGCATGGCTTCTAGGTGATGGTCTAGCCTAGGAAAGGTGAGAATCGGTCCAATTCATTTCAAAATTATCTTTTAATGTCTCAACAGGGATGATACAATGTTTCCAAATCCTATGATTTCCCCTCTAACACAAAAACACAGTTAGCTGTAACTGTGGTAAGACAGTGAGCAAAGGTTGGTATTATTGAAGTTGGAATTTAAGGTATATGATGTGAATACTAGAAAAAAAATGATAATATGGATAATAAAACCCAAATAAGGTCTTGTAACACTATATTCAAAGTCAAAATATGTAGTACCACCTACATGTATAGTACCTTGAAGAAATACAATCAAGAATTGTACTCAGTCTTGAATAAGCAAGGTGTGGGGATGAGTATGTAAGAGTTTGAAGTAATTAGTAAAAATGAAACACATTAGTTATGATAATTATGGTATATATAGGCTCTTAAAATTTAAAAATAAGAGAGAGAGAGAGAGAGAGAGAGAGAGAGAGAGAGAGAGAGAGAGAGAGAGAGAGAGAGAGAGAGAGAGAGAGAGAGAGAGAGAGAGAGAGAGAGAGAGAGAGAGAGAGAGAGAGAGAGAGAGAGAGAGAGAGAGAGAGAGCTCTAAGGATTCATTACACACTCCATTCCTTAAACCTTGTAGATAGTCAATGACTCCACAAGTCTATCTTAAGATTTGAAAGAGTTAAGGATTATATTGATATAATAAAGGGAAATTTTTTCAATTATATGGTATTCATAACTTATAAAATTCCCTAAAATATCTAATTGATCTAAGGAAATAGGTGAAGTACCCTCTATTTTGTCTTAGACATAGGGCACTCCCCTTATGTGCAAACCCTATAGTCTTTAATAAAAGGAGATAAAATGGTATTTAAAGTAGGTGCTGTAATTTTGATAAAACTTGGAAAATAATGATTAAAAAATCATAAAATAAGGAACATAAATAGGGTGCTATAAACCCTCAAGTATGCAAATAGGCTTGTTAGGTAGGGTTTAAGCCTAGTGCCTAAATGAGAGGTTATTTTCATTTATAGTTGTATGAAAGCATTATAAACTATTAGATCATGTTAATATTGTAATTTAAGATGTGTAAAATCCTCTAATTTTCAAATAAATCATAAATAATTCATTTTTGAACTCAGAGACAACATTAGGCATATGTAATGAGAAGACAAGCTCAATAAGGTAACTTTGAGTGCTCACATCTTCTCTGAGGTTATACATGGAGATACAAGGAGTTTGGATAGTTTATTATGGTTCCTTACTATCAATCTTGAGGATTTTTTTTATATTTATAATGTCATATCTTTATAAACAAAGCTTAAGAGGGTAAACTAGGCCTAAACTCACCCAAACCCTTGCTAGTGACCAGTCTGAGAAGATGGAGTAGTTAGTATACAAAATGGCATAGTTTGTATAGAATGATTATTGTATGTTATATAATAATCTTCAAATATACCCCCAATCCTTTTGTAATATACATAATTTTACAAATGGAGTATGAAATAGGGTATTTTTGATAGTTTTGTGTGTTTTATAGGTTCGAGGAAGATTCTAAAGATGTCAATCACATGGGAGGAAATATTGATACTTAATATAACTCCCCATGTTTATTTAATGATTTATAATAACTCCTATGTGTTCCTACAAGTAGATTCATCTCAGCCAGTCAAAACTAGCATAGTGAACACGATAGTGAGAAAGGTGAAAATATTTAAGTAAGTTGCTTTTAAGGTGTACCTAATGCCTCCAAGGCATGGATGGACTTAACACATGTCATTCAATCCATTTTATGGATTTGCATGATATATTGAATCCAAGTGTGCAAGGTGTGTGAAAGAAGAGTTTCTTTGATTGTTGGTAGTGATGGCTCACTTTTAGAAGAATCTAGATGATTAAGAATGAAAAAATTGCATGGAAAAACATGTTTACAACCATTTATTATTATTTCAATCATTATAACTATAATTAGTTAGTTTTGGGATGTTTCAAATCGGTGATTGATGAAGACAAATTTTTGAGCCAGTAAAAAGAATTTCATGCCATATTTCAGTATTTTCATGCCTTAGATTGACACTTATACTTTCTAACTTTGCATGATCAGTTTCACATTATATTCTCATGCACATGTAACCCATTTTCCTAGATTGACACTTGTTCTTGTGACCTTTTGAATTATTTATTCTCTCCTCTCAAGTTATATAAGAACTAGCCATTTTGGCTATTATAATGATGCTCCACCTGAGTATTACAAAACCCTACTCATTTGATTACAATGGATCAATAAAGACTACTAATTTTACCTCTTCTATGATTGTTCATAGTTTGTTCACTTGAGCTATTGATCTTTCTTAGTGATGACTATTGTTTCATTAGTATTTTTGTCTTATTCTCTAACATATTTATATCTTGAAAGCTTCTTCTTGCATGTCATGTGAAGTGTTCTATGAAGTGTCAAGGTTTGAGTGAGTTATTATATTCAATAATGCCATTATATGCCTCTTGTCTATTCATCCTAAACTAAACATTCATCAAAACCTCATAATGAAATACTAATGTGAGAAGATTTAGATTATAATTGTGTATGCCTTATTAGTCTCTTGGACTTATGTGTGACATGCAACTGGTTGATAGTTATCAATTAATTTGGTGTATCAACACCTTTAGGATAGTTTACTTTTAGTTTTCTCTCCCTTTTCCTTGAAAGAATAGGTTTATTATTAATGTCTTATTCTCTCACATATTTGTATCTTGAAATCTTCTTATCGCAGGTCATGTGAAGTGTTCTATGAAGTGTTAAGGCTGAGTGAGTTAGTATATTCAATAATGCCATTCTATGCCTCTTGTCTAGTCATCCTAACCTAAACATTCATCAAAAACTCATAATGAAATACTGATGTGAGAAGATTTAGATTATAATTGTGTATGCCTTGCTAGTATCTTGGACTTATGTGCGACATGCAATTGGTTGGTAGTTATCAATTAATTTGGTGTATCATCACCTTTAGGATAGTTTACTTTTAGTTTTCTCTCCCTTTTCCTTGAAAGAATAGATGTAGTAGTGATCTAAAAGTGGTACATCAAGGGAACTAGCCCTATATAGAGATTCATCTCATTCTTAGGCTACCCACAACCTAGAGGTGTTTTAATTGTGCCACTTGGATGAGGAGAGTTGAGACATCTCCTCAAAGGGTGAAAATCCAAGTGACACAAATTTTACATGATGATGTTTATTTATGAGACATAAACATTTTATGGCTTATGGTTCATGGTTATGATGTTCATGTTCATTATTGATGATGTTATATTGATAATGGTTATCCTCATGAGGATGTTAATGTGGATTCACCTATTTGGGAATGTGATGATATGCCTCTTTATTCATGTTTATGATAATGTTTGGTTATGGATTTGATGCTATCTCATGTGATCATGATGAGAATATGATGTTGTTGATGACTAGGATGATGTTTATGATTATGGCTCTTGATGATGTTGTGTATAGATGTGACAATTTAATTCCATGTTTTAGATGATCATGTTTATGACATTGATATGATGATAATGTTTATGCTGAAATTTGATGAGTATATGATTCCTCATTTAGATTTAGACATGAGGTGAAAATGGTTTATTGATCATTGTTCATGGATGTTATGATGTTTGATGTTATGGATTTTGATGATGAATATGATGATTATGTTATGTGATGTGGTTATGGTTATGGTCATTTTGTTTAAAAGTGAAGCACATAAAGTAAGTTAAATAACAAAAGTAGATGTGAGAAAGAGAATATAATCAAGAGATAAATGCCTAAGTGAATATATCAACCAGTATGAGAGGATAAGAAGAGGGAACAATGCTTCTTTTTTGGAAAGGACTAAAAAAACCAATGTTGGATTAGCTTGAGGAACATAATCCCTTTGAATGCTTTTCATTAGTGTTTGTTAATTGGTTAAAAATGTGTCTTGATGACATAATGTCAAGTAAGCTCATAAATCCCTTTCTTATAGTGTATAAAGGGGAGATGGATGAAGATAAAACCTTCTTGTCAAACTAGCATGCATCTTCTAGAGGTTACCAAAGATCCAATATAAACAAGTCCATGTCATATAAGGTGTAGATTGATCTATATGAGAAGTATACTCATAAGATCTGATTTTGGATTTCAAAATTATTTTACTATTGAGAGTTGATTACAGCTTTCAAAATTATTTTTCTTTTTTTAATGTTTGATAATGGGTCCTTTTCTATTTTGTTGTTGTTTGGGAGGGTTGGGGAAGCTGATCAATATAGGAAGCTTCCAAGAAATTGCTATGTTTTGACAAATGCTTTACTTAGCCATCCTTCAAGGGAGTGGTCTAAGTTTATGTGCTTTATTTAATGCTTTTGGTAGTTGTCCTTCAAGGGACCAGTCTACCTTTGTTATTGACAGCTGATTGTGGCTTTCAAAATTATTTTACTTTTTTGATGTTTGATAATGGATCATTTTGCTATTTTTTTGTTGTTTGGGAGGGTTGGGAAAGCTGATCAATGCAAGAATATTCCAATAAATTTTTATGATTTGATAAATGATTTACTCATCCATCCTTCAAGGGAGTCATCTAAGATTGTGTACTTTGTTCAATGTTTTTTGTAGCTGAACTTCAAGGGAGAAATCTACCTTTGAGAAATTTTGATATATATTTGGCATCTATCCTTCAAGTGAGTTGTAATAAAATTCTAAGAATGACCCATGTGGGATATTTTTATTTTTCTTTTGATTTTTTCTTTTTATGTCATGGACTTGCTTATATAGGCCTAAATGGTCAGCTTTTATGAAGGTAAAACTTAAAAGCACAATAAGGTTGATTATGTGTAAATAAGGTTTAGGTGATAATGACCATGGGAATCCATCCTATAATAGGGGTAGAAATTACCATGAGAATCATGCCATGGGTAGAGCCTTAGTACCCATTATTTAAGATTAGGCTATGATTGTGATGAATAATCACATGATTCAGTGTTAATTGGTTGTACCTAAATAGGGAGATGAATGTGGTTTGAAATCCATGGATGAGATTAAGTTAGAAAAAAGGTGATTTTAATCCTTTTTAACAAAAGAAAGGATGTATATCCAAATCATTGAGGGGCTTAGGCTCTAGGTTTCCCTCAAGAGAGGATAACTAGTAAGCTCCTAATTTGTACTTTTATGTTATGATATAAGGTCCAAGCCAATTGAAATCAAACTTGCCTCACTTTATTTTCTCCATATTGGTGACATGATAATTTTCCTTTAGGATGAGGTCTATGATAATGAATTCTCATGATTTAAGGTGTTTATTATAATTTCACTTGATTCACTCTTGATAGACATGAAAGTAAGTAAGGGATACTAAATGATGCGCATCAATTAACTCAAGTTGGGGATAAACATTATTTATGATAATCTCTCTAAGAGATGAGATATTGCAAGTATATGTGAAGAGAAGGAATTTGGACTTTGAGAGGAAAGATAACCTCTACTTTAAAAACTAGAGAGAAAGGGGTAGAACCCATAAGGGTTCAAATGTTATTATGATATATCCATAAGGCAAAAGGGATATGCAAATGGCAATCCCAACTAAATGCATTAACAATTTTAGTTAGCATGTTATTGAGATTTTTGTTAGAAGCTTATACCTATCCATTTTATTAAGGATGATAGGGTAAAGATAAACTTAATACCAAATGCATAACAAAGACCTTGGAATTATTTGTTTTTGAAATATTTACCATTATCATTGATGATTTTGTGAGGAACACCAAAAATATAGATGATGTGATGGTTGATAAAGTCTACAATCATTTTATATTTAGTTGAGATAAGAGGAATAGCCTCTACCCATTTGGTAAAATATTAAATCAAAGTGATGATAGAATTATGTTGATATGAAGATTGGGGGTTAATTTCAATAATAATGTTTAGACCCCATTGTGAGAATGGCCAAAAATATGTGGATACACGAAGAATATGGTTAGGTGCATGATTTAAATTAACATATTGTTGAAAATTAACATACTTATTCATATAATAACATCAGTTTTGGTAAACGGTAGGCCAATAATAGCTAAGATAAAGGATGCATTTATGAATAGTGAGGTTAGTAAGGTGTCCCCCACAAATCTCATCATCTATTTCCTTGATATCATGAGAGGCTTCATGATGATGTAGGTATAAAAATAGGATACCATTAAAGCCACATTTATAAATAATGCCCCTCAATATGGTATAATGTGAGGTAATTTGGATAAATCCTCCTTGAGCATTCCTAAAAATACCAGAAGGAATGATGGCAAGGTTGAGATAGTTAAAGGTTTGTTGATACCAAAGGTCAAGTTAGGTCTCTTCCACATTAGAGATGGTAGGAGAGTATAATTTAACATAAGAGGTCTAGGTAGTCTAATGATAATGATAGATATATTAGATTCATAGGGTGTAAATGGTATCTAAGAGGTGAGGGAAGCCATTGTATTAGAAAACTTATTCATAGATCGTGGGGTGGTTTAGATATTGTAATGTTTAAATGAGGATAATAAGGAATCCAATAATTGTTTTTACTATTACAAAACATCATTATTACATTGATAAGAGCCATTGATTTGATTTAAAACTTGTTGAGAGTCTTCAAATATGTTGATCATTTTGACTCCCAAAGCTAACACAATCTGAAGGCCTATTACTAGGGAATTGTACTTAGCCATGTTGTTGGTGGATTCAAAATCTAGATTGAAGGATAAATGAAGAGGTTCAGTATCAAGGGGGATAAGGATAATTCCAACTCCCCCACCACATTGACACTTTGATCCATTAAAGAACATGGTCACTTGATAGGTGAAGTCTACCTGAGAGAAGGTCATGATGAACTCATCGAGAAACTCAAGAGGAGGAGGTTGATCACCTACTAAGGGTACATCAGCTAATTAGTCAGCAATGACTTTCCATTTAATTTACTTATATTAAAGAAACTCAAGGTCAAAATTAACTAAAATCATGAGCCACTTGGCCACACATTGGTTTTGGTATGGCCTAGAGTGCATATACTTGAGTGGGTTAGTGTTGGTCATGACATAGGTCTTGTGGTTGAGAATGCAGTGACAAAGCTTGGTGGCCATAAAGACCAAGACTAGGCAAAGCTTCTTGATATGGGTGTACTAAGTTTTGTATTCTATAGGCATGTAATTTATGTAGTAGATGGCTTGTTCTTTATGTTTTTCATCTCAATGAACAAGCATGACCCTTAAGGAGTGGTCAGTGGTGGAAATATAAAGATAGAAAGGTTATTCATCCTTGGGAGGAGTGAGAAAAGGTGGAGATAAAAGGTACTATTTAAGTGAATCAAAGGCCTTTTAAATGTCATTATTCCACTTAAAAGATACATCCTTCTTCAGAAGGTGGTAGAAGGATTAGCATCAGTCTGAGAGATAATAGATAAAGTGATGAGTGGATTAGAGCTTCCCCTACAAGTTATAGAGTTACTTGAGGTGGGTAGGAGGCATGTTGAGGATTTATTTGATTGTAGATAGATAAACTTCAATTCCTTGAAGGGATATAATAAATCCAATGAGCTTTCCTGACAAGACCCCAAAAATGAATTTCTCAGGGTTAAGGTAGACATGGTAATGGATGAATCACTCAAAGATAATCTTGAGAATGGATAAATGATCCTTATGATATTTACATTTCCCAAGAAGTTCATCAACATAGTCTTTTATGATTTTTTGGATGAGTTCATGGAAGATGTAGGTCATAACATATTGGTAGGTTGCATTGGTGTTCTTCAATCTAAAACACATGAACTGATAGTAAAAAGTCCCCCATGAGGTGATAAAGGTGGTTTTGTGTTGATCTTTAGGGGAAATTAGGATTTGATTGTAACTCAATAATCCATCCATAAGAGATAACATCTCATGGTCAGCTGTAAGATCAACTAGCTAGTCAATGCTTGGTAAAGGAAAGTAATCCTTTGGGAAAGTAAGGTTGAGGTCACAAAATTCCACACAAATGTGTAGTCCCCCTATGGATTTGATAATGGGTATGATGTTTGAGACACATTGAGGATAGTCAATGGGTTGAATGAAATTGATGGATAGGATATGCTAAAGCTCTTTTTTGATGAGAAGGGTTATATGAGGGTACATTCATTGACATTTTTGCCTAATAGGCTTAGTATCATGGTTGGTTGACTATGTTATGGGTAGGGTTGATTCCTTGTATGTCTCTATAAGACCAAGTAAATGATATGTTATGGTATGGCAAGAATGAGGGGAAGTCTTGAATATCCTCAAAATTTAGTGATTGGCCACTTTTAATAATGTAGTGGTTGTTCAGAGTGCCCAAGTTGATATACATGGTGGATTCATATATCACGGTCAAAGTTTTAGGATAAAGGGATTTATGGATAGAAGAATTTGGCACACCAAGATAGGTGAGAATGGGATCATCATCCTGACACTGAATGGTATTAATGGTGTGAGATTCTTCTCTTATCATCTTAAGATGGGTTAGAGGGATGGTTATAGTCACCCCATATTTTTTATAAGTCAAGGATTTGAGCCTGATCATGTTGATGAGAAAAATGTGAGGTGGGATGATATTTGAATCCTCAGTTATTGATGGTAGAGTGGATGGTGAAGATGGGATTTCTTCATCAACGATGGTAATGGGAGGTGGTTTGGTTTGTTGTTTAGGTGGTGTGAAATTAAGGTCACGATTTTCATTTTGTTTTTGGGTTTTGATTGGAAGCAACTTATGTGGCTAGTGTTCTTACTGACCTAGACCAAATCCCTTATAAACACACCTATAGAGGTACATTTTGTAAAATTCTAGTTTGTCTAGATAGGAAACATTGGAGATGAATGGTCGAGGTGAGGAAAAGGTGGAAGAAGTGTCAAGGGGTTTATCAAGCCCCCCATAGATGAAATTGGTTTGAAAAATTAAGGGTCTAAAAGGAACAATGGTTCCACTATTGGGGTCATAACTAGGTTGGTGGTCAATATTCCCATACTCTTGAGGAGTAGGGAAAGCATCAAGGGTGAGAAGGCAATACTCCCCTAATGGAAGATGCTAGAATGTGTTAGGACCCAGAAGCACCATTGATTACCAAGCAACTTAATATGCAGAATTAAACTAGAATCACAAGTAACTAGAATTCAGAAATAACACAGAATATGAGAGACAATACACAACTTGTATTAATACTCATCTAGAAAGAAAATACAATAAAGAAGATGCCACTTCTTCTCCACACCTCTCAGAGGCTTCCCACACCTCAAGTGTATAGTAATTCTCAATCAAGAGTTATCTCTCTCTTATGGTCCCAACACACAACTCAAACATAGAGTTGGTGTTCACCTCCAACCAGTCAGTATCACTACTTCCAATTCACAAGTACTCCACGTACTCCACAAGTACTCCACATACTCCACAAGTACTCCACATATTCCACAAGTACTCCACATACTCCACAAGTACTCAACGTACTCCACGATCGAGTACACACCATACTCCAAGTAGATCTCCCAAGAACTACAACAACCTGTAACTCAAATGATCTTACTTTGGAAGGAACTACCTTGCCTTCCTCTTTGCTCTCCAACTGAATACACATCGTACTCCAAGTAGATCCTGCCTAATCTTGATCCCTGTTGTGTTGTTGTCACCTTGATTTTGCTACCACCTGCAGATCAACATGGTTTTGCACACCTGCAAACCTAGACCTTGCACACACATACACTTGCATATCAATGATCTTACTTACCATGCAAATCTCCAAATGTGGCTTTGCACACCTGCTGACCAAGATCATACATACATGAAGAATCCTACTTGATTCTCCAAACCAACACCCACACTTGGTACTATGGCACTAGGAGGAACACACCATGCTCTCTTCTCTCTGAAGGAGCTAATATTTGCTCTCTTACTCTCTAGCACAAATTACAATACAGCCCATGAGTCTATTATATAGATCTCATGCATACAATAATTAGACATCTAATTATAATAATTAGATCCATAGCTTCCAGTCTATAATTGGCCTTTGACATGTAAACACTCAGTTTGTTAACTAACTATTCATGCAACTGACAGTTCTAGAACTGCACAGGCGACTGATGTTGGTCCCTGTCTACCTAGATTTGACCGACGTCGGATAACTTTTGCCGACGTTGGTTGCTTTCCTATCCACCACTGGCTGATGTTGATCGGCCTAACCAACGTCGGTGACTATGACACTCAGCAACCTCCTTCCCTATTTGCATCAGTGAAGCTTTTAGCTCCACAACCTAACAATCTCCCACTTGGAGATAAATAGCTACACTGTACCTATACCTGTACCCCATCTAATCTGTTTCCTGGCTTGTATCCCTCTTCAAGATCAATCCCGAAGACCACCCACCACACAACCTATGGTGCACCTCCTATCATCCAAGTAACCTGCCACATCTACATCTACAAACCCATGTAGAAAAGAACTTGACCCTACATAGCATGTCAACCTACTGCTGGTCCCTCTTAGATACCTAAGAATCTACTGAACTGCCCTCCAGTGCTTCTTTCCCGGATTGGCTCCAAACTTTCTGACAACACCCACTGCTTGGACAAACTCAGGTCTATACCAAACCTCATGTGATTTCAGACACTGAACTATCTAGCCCTTGGTGTGCTCTTGTTCTACATCCTGCATATTGAACCTCACCAACCCCTGATTCACATCAGCTCCCACTGGAGACAAAATCAACCTGTGATCTTCCATGTCTCTCATGCCAAAGAATTTTGCTGCTCCAAATTCCTCATGACATGCCACTGAACTAACCTTACCCTTAGCTTAGCAAAACCCTATATGTACAAACTTGCTAGCTAGCATACCATCCACATATAGTAACATGATAATGTTGCAATCATCATCCACCTAGTAAGACAAACACAATGGTTACACTGACATTGACTAAAGCCGTGCTTTGTCATCCACCTGTCAAACCCTGTACCACTATCCTGCAGCTTCCTCAAGACCATATGACCTAGCCTTTCATCTCACATGCCCATTCTCTCTATTATTTAACCAAGGAATCCATTCATCTCTCAGTGCTTTTATCTTGGCTGGCAACCCTACCAAATCTCCCATTTGATTCTGCATCCTGTTCATGCCATGCTCCCACTGTTTCTTGGATCCTTCCTGCTCTGCAGTGAGCAACTAGTATAAAGAAGAGCAATAATGAATTTGAGGCTTACTTACACTTTCAGTCCTCCCCATGGGCATTTGAGACTCCTTGATAGCTTGTTGTCTACCCAAAATCCATTCCAGTGACCGACCTCGATCACCACACAGTCTGCATCTGACTGACGTCAGTTCCATGCGACTGTCCAGGTTGCTGACACTGATTATCCTATCAACGTCGGTCTCCACCTACCTGGCACCACCAACTTTGCCTGTCTGCACATGACTGACATCGGCACCTTTCTGTTTGACGTCGGTTACCCCTGACTGATGTCGATGCCTATGTTTGCCTATGAGTGATGACTTTTTACCTGTGAGCTTTCTTTGAATCAATCCCATGTCCAAACTACCCTGCTTAGAAGTATCCAGCCCCATCCACTGGTCTCTGTCCATCATCTCCTCCAAGAACACCAAGGCTTTCTAGTTCTTAAGTCTATCAAACACATCTATCTTCCATTTAAGAACATGCATCTCCTTCTTGCTCATGTGACCAAGCCTACAAAGCCACATCTTCACAACATAAGAAGAATTAGTAATATAAGCAAGTAGATAAAGAGTACCTGCTTTTTTACCACCAGCTATTTCAAGTGTATCCACTATGAGAGTTTTTGTGCATCTCTCATCACCCAACTTCCCTGAAGAAATTAGCCTGATCTTCAGAACCGGGACCTACATGACCTCCTTCAACACCCATGTGTTGGCTGCCTACAATTTCAGCTTCACTTCCCCTTTGCCAATACTTTGACAAGGCTCACCAACCCCTCTATTTGGGGCTGCATGGAAAGAGGCAAAAGAATCTATAAACCAAGATTCTACTTTAATTAAGGAACATCCTAGAGCATCCTATACAACAACACCTGCAACATTTGCTTCTTCAATTCCTTCATGTTGATCTTCTACTAACCAACAATATTTATGTACCTACTGTTTCTTTCCATAACACCGTAATTGATCATTCATGCTTTTCAATTCCTTCATTATTAGCTTACTTTCTTCTGCCATTGCTATACTCCCACTCAATCAGAAACCCCTGAGAGTGACCTGTAATCAAACAAAAAACTTGATCCCTACAACCTTAGCTTTGATACCAATTGTTAGGACCCAGAAGCACCATTGATTACCAAGAAACTTAATATGTAGAATTAAACTAGAATCACAAGTAACTAGAATTCAGAAATAACACAGAATATGAGAGACAATACACAACTTATATTAATACTCATCCAAAAAGAAAATATAATAAAGAAGATGCCACTTCTTCTCCACACCTCTCAGAGGCTTCCCACACCTCAAGTGTACAGTAATTCTCAATCAAGAGTTATCTCTCTCGTACGGTCCCAACACACAACTCAAACACAGAGTTGGTGTTCACCTCCAACCAGTCAGTATCACTACTACCAGTTCACAAGTACTCCACATACTCCACAAGTACTCCATGTACTCCACGACCGAGTACACATCATACTCCAAGTAGATCTCCCAAGAACTGCAACAACCTGTAACTCAAATGATCTTACTTTGGAAGGAACTACCTTGCCTTCCTCTTTGATCTCCAACTGAGTACACATTATACTCCAAGTAGATCCTACCTAATCTTGTTCCCTATTGTGTTGTTGTCACCTCGATTTTGCTGCCACCTACAAATCAACCTGGTTCTACACACCTGTAAACCTAGACCTTGTACACACATACACCTACAGATCAATGATCTTACTTACCATGCACATCTCCAAAAATGGCCTTACACACCTGCTGACCAAGATCATACATACATGAATAATCCTACTTGATTCTCCAAACCAGCACCCACACTTGGTACTGTGGCACTAAGAGGAACACACCATGCTCTCTTCTCTCTGAAGGAGCTAATATTTGCTCTCTTACTCTCTAGCACAAATTACAATACAGCCCATGAGTCTATTATATAGATCCCATGCAGACAATAATTAGACATCTAATTATAATAATTAGATCCATAGCTTCTAGTCTATAATTGGCCTTTGACATGCAAACACTCAGTTTGTTAAGTAACTGTTCATGCAACCAACAATTTTGGAACTGTACAAGTGATCGACGTCGATCCTTGTCTGCCTAGAGTTGACTGACATTGGCCAACTTTTGCCAATGTCGGTTGCTTTCCTGTCTACCACTGGCTGACGTCAATCAGCCTAACTGACGTCGGTGACTGTGACACTCAGCAACCTCCTTCCCTATTTGCATCAGTGAAGATTTTAGCTCCACAACCTAATAGAATGTTGATTCTAAAGGGTCTATTGTGGGGATTTTGGTAGAAAGAATAGATGAATTGGTGGATACTTTAGTGGTAGAAGAATATATAGCCTCATTTTTATTGGTGAAGGATTTTTGGATGGAGGAAGGACAATGTCATTGGGTCGATACATCATGTTTCATGATGTGAAGGGATTAGGTCAGATTATATGGTAACAACTTGACCTTCATACTCAAATTTGATGCACCGATGTAGGGTGGATGTCACACAACCTATGGAATGAATACAAGGGTATCCCAATAAGACATTATACTAGAACTCACCTTCCATTACATATAATATCTCAGGAATTATGTGGGGTCTTAGGTGAATATGAAGGAAAATAGTTCTTAGAGTTATGGCTATGGTATTAATGAATGATCAAAGCATTGTGGAAGTTTTTGAAATGATTTTCTCAGGTAATTTGAGTTGGTTGTAGGCATAGTAGGAGATGATGTTGATGTTATCCCCTCTATCAATCATAACCCTCTTGATGTGGGTCTAGTTGATATAGGTAGTAATGAAGAGGGGAGGATCTGAGTCATCTAGATGGATGGAAAGTATTTCTAAATTCTTGAAGGTGACAAGGTTAGAAAGCTAGAGACCTCTAACAAAGGCTGCTAAAGGTTAAGGGTCTTCTATCCTCACCTCTATAGATTGTAACACTTCTATCATTTATTGGTGGTGGTGGATGAGGTATTGATTAGTTTGTATAAACTCATCTTTACTGACATCTAGTGAAGTTATTTCAAAATTACTCATTGGATTGATTTGGATGGGTTAGATTGAGAAGGTCCTAAGATGGAAACTTTGGGATTGGTTGAAGGTAGGGGTGCTTAGTGTTGGCTAGGTGATTGGGTGATGGAAGAGGGATATGTTCATGGAATGGACATATTTTCCTTCTTATTATCCTTTAGTTGGGCTTATGATTGTGTGACCACATGGATGGTATGGATTGGGGAAGGAGTCAAGATAGAGAATTACTTTGGCTCCTCTTCACTCTAATGTGAGAGTGGAAGAGTAAGTAGATGTTAGTTAATGGATATTGGCTCTTAGATTATTGGTGAGCTCATGAGAGGCTCATCTGATAATAAATCTTCCTCATGATATAGTTGATGGGCTATCACTTAAAGGGACTTATAGTTCTCCATGTCATGCTCAAGTGTCCTATGGTATGAACATACTAATTTATCATTGTACCAAGATGGTTAAGGAGTATGTGGGTCAAAGGACCTGATAAGTGGTGAGGTTAAGCAAGATTCTTGTAATAGCCTCTATAGGATGGTTGAGTAAGACTCAAGAAATGGTGGAAATGTTATATGGGTCTTGGTTTTGTGAGTTGAGGTGGAATCCCTATTAGGAGTGGGCTTGGTGGTAGAAGTTTTGGGTAAATTAGTGTTTTTGGTGGATGGTTTTGGTTTTAGTAGAGAGTTTGATAGTTTGGGGGTAGAAGGTTTTGGGGTAGACATTGGAGAGGTAAGAGGTTTATTTATAGATGATTGGGATGTAGGAGGCATTCTCATGGGTGGTTCAATGAAAAAAGGTATGGATGAAAGTAGGAGTGATGGCATAACTGAAATTGGTGGTTGGGTTTTGATTGGGATGGTTGGTTTTCCAATTAAGGTAGAGGGATGAAGTCCTAAAATAAAGGGAAAAATGGAGAGGGGAGGTAGAGTTTTGGTTTTTGGGCTTCTAATGGGTTTTATCTTATTTTTTAGCTTAGCTTGGGGTTTGTTTGATAGGTTTCATAGGATAAAATCTAACTTTACTGATGGATGAGTAATCTTATGAGTAGAAAATATGCCAAGATTTTTGATGGGTTTGGTTAGACTACAAGAAGGTGATTTGGTGACTTTGGGTGAGTTTATATCTGATGGTGTTACTATAGTTTTATGGGTGGAGTAGTATGAAGGTTGGGTTATGGTGTTAGTGTATTTTATAGTGAAAATGGTAGGTTTTTTTGATAGAGAAGGCTCTTGTTTGGTTTTTTAAGGGATCCCAAGATATTTCCAAAAGGTGGCCTAATCTAGGTTAGGATTGGATATGAATTCTAATATTTTAACTAGTTTGGAGAAGGGTTTATAGATGGGTCTAAATCCCTTGGTAGTGGATTCAAAGGATAGACCTAGGGGTTGAGAGGGAGGAATGATTATCTCATCCTTTTCCTTATCAAGAGGTTCTAATATTTGAGAAGGTAACTCCTTGGTGGGATGTGTACGCAACATGGTTTCTTCCTTAGCAGTAATCACTAAAGGAAGAGTGGATTGTTGTATAATTGAGGAAAATGATAAATTGAGAAGGGTTTTATCTTCTGATGTGCATACCAAAGGAAAGGTTGGTGACTCCACTACCTCAATAAGTGGAGTGGGGGAAGAGGTGATTTGGTCAATAGTTTCCTCAATAATGAGTTCACCAAGAACCATATTGATAGTATGAGAATTGTGGGTATGAGAAGATTATACTTTGTTTTTGTTGTTAGTATAAGGAACATGGTTAGGGAATGGTTGTCTGAATATATCAAGTGATTAGTTTGGGGGTGCATTGGGGTAATCCAACACAAGATCCCCCTTGTTAATGAGGGTTTGGACAATTCTCTTAAAGGTGTTATAGCTACTAATGTCATGTCTAATGAATCAATGGAAGGTGCATAATACATTCTCATTATACCAACCAGGTATATGATGAGAATAATTGAATTGATAAAAAGGTTTAATTGGGGGAAGCTATATGATATTAGATTTTAATAATTTTTCCAATACTGAAGCATATGACTCTCCAAGTAGAGTTAATTTTTTTGGTTGTTACAGTTTGGGTTCTTGTTATTTTAATTAGAGGAATTAGAAGAATTAGATTGGTTAACAATGGGTAGAAGTGTGGTCTTAAGAAGAATCACATTTGTGGTTCCCTTGTTTTTGGGGTTGGTGTTATTTTGGTTGTTGGGTTTAAAAGAGGAAATCTCATTTGATTTGAAGGTGAAATTATTTTTTCTCAATTTTAACTTCCCCTCATCAATGGTACTATTATGTATCTTTCATGCCATGGTGAAAGCTTCATCAAAGGTCCTAAATCTTTGGACCTATAAAGTATAGGAGATGTGTTTAGAATAGGCCAAGGCAAAGAGTTTAATCAGCTTGGGCTAGGGTAGAGAGAAGAAGAGTTAGTTTATCAGACTTATCCAATAATCCACAAAGTTAGTAATGGATTCATCATCAAATTGTTAAATGGAGTAGAGATCAATGATGAGGACTTTCTTAGAGATGTTTATTGAAAATTAAAAAATCTAAGCTAGCTAGGCAAAATAAAGGAGGAAGTGATTTATAATAACACTATACAAATCTAGTGCCAAACTCGATGGAGCCATGGGGAAGGTATGAAGAAGAAAAGAATCATCATAGGAAATCATATAACATGAATTCTTAAATGCTCTTAGGTGCTATTGGGGGTCCTATTTATTCTAAAACTTTGAAAATTTTAGAATTTCCCATTGAGGAGGGCATGGTCGAATGGGGATGGATGGGTGAATTGGATCATTACATATTTGGTCATATGAAAAAATATTATGAGCTCCATAAATGGATGACTCAAAATTACTCATTTTTTCCATTAACATTTTGACAAGGTTGGTTCGGGGTTGTGTACCCCCATAGTTATAAGGCAAGCTATGTTGGGTGTGCATAGGTGTAACATATGTATAGTTGGTGGGGGGTTATGAGGCTACCACATGTCGGTATGTAGACATGGGTGGTTGGGATGATGCCAAATATGAATACGTGGAGATAAGTGGTTGGGTGGAAGGTAGAGGTACATGCCCTTATGGGTTAGGGAGGTAGCTTAGGTTTGGTGCAATGGGAATGTGTTGAGAGATTAGTGCTAGTTGGGTAGGAGGTATGGTTTGGTTAGTAGATAGAGAGTAGGTGGTTACTTTGGTATTGATAGTTAGAAGGTATGGGAACCACAAATCTTTGAAATGGAGTAGAGGTAGGTAGGTTAAGAATAAGGGGAATGGTGGTGACACTAGTAGAGGGTAATCCTAAGGTAAGGGAAATGTTGGAGCCCAAAGGTTGGGTTATTAGTTTGGGAAGAAGGTGCTTGAGTGTTGCTTGGTTATGTGGGTTGGTTATGGATGGTGATATTGATAGGATTGTGGGTAAAAGATGATTCTTGGGTGACTAGAGGTTTGGTGGAGATGGTGGCTACATAAGTGTCACCTATAAGGTGGGATGACTTGCCATAATGCTTGTCAATAGTTGGAACTAAAATAAGGGTATAGCGGGATATGGTGTTAAGGTAATGTTGGAGGGCTATGGGGTTGTTGTATAAAAAGGTGGTGAAATCCACATCACCTTGGGTAACTATTCAAGGGATGTTAGGACTCCTAGAAGGATGAGGATAAATATCTACATTTGAGATGTACTCCATGGATGAGGAAGAAGGAGAAGATGGAGGTGGGTCTTGATTTTCTTGGTTTTTTAGTTGTTGCCTAGTTTAGACCATTTAGATGAAGAAAGGAAGAAGATACAAACAATCTCATAACTCAAACAAAGAGAAGACAAGAAAAATTCAAGGAAACAAAACACACACAAAATCATGTTAAATCCTAGGGTTCTTTTTAGTCTCTCTTGTGGCTTATGCTTTAATTTTTTAGAATTATATAACTCAAATTGGCTTGTAGATCAGGTACTAAAAAAGAAGTCAATGGTTGGTTTTAGGGTGTGTTTAGGATCTCAAAAACATTATATTATAAATCAGTACGTGGATTGATATTGGGGCCTACCCCTTCAATTCAAACACCATAAAGATAAGGGTGTCAGGTGCTTAGCCAAGATATATTGATTACTAGAGATTATACTCAACTAGAGTGCTGAGTTGGTTTTCCCCTTGGTGATGAAATCCAAGTAGTGTAGCTGAGAAAGGTCATCACTACGTAATGAAATCCCAGTCAGGCCTTATGTCAATGTTTTTATTCTTGATTAAGTGTGAATGGTTTGGTCTTGTGTGTGTGATAAGAGTGAATAAATGATTGAAATACTTTGATTTAATTTAAACTATGTGAGATAAACTTGCATGCAAACATCGTATGCAGTTGATTTTAAACCCAAAATGAAAATATTATTTTTTACATGAGCATAAAGATAAGAAGAACCTAGATGCAACTATGAACCCAAGAAAAGAATCAAGGGTCCCACCAGGCATGCCAGAATGTTTTATAGAAATTTCACTTATGTTCTTTGAAGGAAAGAGAAAAAAAACTTGAGAAGGGTATGGTTATTAGAACTTGATATGTCATGTGTGCATTGATCTAGATGGTTGTAGATACTCCTCTTTGGCTTGGGAAGAATGAACTATAAATAATAAATCACTCAAAAATGGTTTGATTAGTTAGATAGTAGGGTGGATTGCCTAGAAATCTAGATCCAATAAGTATGAGCTTCCTTGGAGGTTGTCAATCCACACTTTAAAATAATAAAGTTTAGAAAGAGAAAGATAAAGGACTTGCATATATCATAGAAGATACTAAAATAAAATTCAAGAAGTGATAGATAAAATAATAGGTGAAATCGACTAGTTATAGTAATAAACTTATTGATATTAATGTCAAATAGATCAGGTATAGTCCAAAAAATAGGGAAAGGTTTTATGGTTAGGTACAGGGTCTAAAATTGGGATTTGGTTGAAGTCTGGTGGGTGGAAATAGGTTGCTATTTTTATACCACATAGTGACCATCGATAGTTGGTGTGATAATTAGTAGTTAGGGTAACCATTGATAGCTAGGATAGACTGTCAGTGGTTAAGGTGACCATTGGTGGTTACTGTGGGTTGGGTCTGGTCAAGAAAAGGCTATTTTTATGAGGTCATAAAATAGAATTATGAGAGAAGGGTTTGGGTTGGGTTGGCTATGAAAAAAAAAGTATCTAATTAGTGTAAATAGATACTTAGCTTGTTGTTTATAGGTCTAATGAATGATCAAGGTGGTTGGTTGATTAACTAGTTGATGGCGTCTAGGATAATTTTGATAGAGTAACGATACTTAGTTATTGACCAATGGATGATAACACTTTGGATATTTGTCACACTTTTTAGTTCACTGGTAGAATACTTGTAAAAGAGAATGTTGATGCAAGAGGCTTTGGCTCTGAATGTGAATGATGATCACTTGATTTTGGAATTGGATTCACCCTCTCCTCTCTTTTTATAGGAAGGAAGGAGAGGTGCAACAATATGTTAAAAAGATGTTCAACAAGAAATTTAAATTTATCTTTCACATGCATTAGTTTACACATGATTTAGATAAGTTAAATATAAAAAATAAGTTGGATTTGAGTGGAGTTTGACTGTTCATGTGGTAGAAACCTGACTGTCAGTGGTCAGGAATAACCGTTGATGGTTAGGGTGATTGTTAGTGGTCAGGGTTAAGGCTAAGCTAGATTAGTTGGTGGGTCATTTTGACTTGGGTTTGTGGTCGCAAGGGGTTTGGATGGGCCTTAGGGGGTCCTGAGGTAGTCTAGGGGTATTTCAACATCTAGAACCTTTGTGTGTATTTTTCTAGTGTCTACAATCATGGTTGTTGATTTCAAAATCAAGCATTATGATTTGTAATTATATTTAGTTTTGAATAAAAATTTCACAATTCAAGTAATATATTTTTATAAGGATGTAAGTTACACTTTTCTCTTTAATGTAATGATATTATTATATGTTATTATTGACTTCATGGTAAGTAGATATGAGATAGTGGGAGATATGTTTATATTATATCTAAAATAAAGTTGATAGATATTAGTGATTCATATGTATGTGGGTAATGATAAATTGTGTATTTATTTAAATACTGAGTTGTAATAACAACTCAAATATGTAATTGTGAGGATAATAAAAGATTTGTATGTGTGATAAAATAATTCATTAGGAGATAGATTGTGGGAGAGTATTTAGGAGATAAGATAGAGTGATTTATGGCATTTGGGATGAGACTTGATTCATAATTTTTAGGATAATAATATATTATATATTGTATTGAGTTTAAATAATAAAAAGTATTTTGTTGTGATTGATTGAATTTTATTGAGAATAATCTCAACCAATTTATAACACTAGTATCAGACTAGGTTCTCCCTTAGGACCTCTCTGCACCTCTTTGGCTCAAACATATCAAGGTTGAGTAGTGAATACTACATGTGGGTGCCTTTCATTTAGGCCATTCATCAAGTTTGACATTGGGACAATAGTTACAACCATGTGCCATTTCCAATGTTAATCCTTTGATGATAGATTAGGCTTGATTTTCTATTATTTTTACAAAATTTTAGTGGCATTTTCAATATTGTCTAGGACATAATCTAAGGTTTCTTATCAAGGTCTTTCTTCCTTTGGCCATTATTTCCCCTGTATCTTATAATATTTGTTTGGTCTATTATGGATAAACTTTGGATCTCTAAATAAGGTTATCTGATGGGCTCAATAGAGCCAATTTGTATTCTATTTATAAATTACATTTCAATTAAGAATGTATCTTTTCATATAATGAAGAAAAATATTTTGATAGACATCAAATAATTTTTTCACTCCACTTGACTCACATTTTCATATAACTCTGGCCCTTCTCTCCTTATATTTACCATCCAGATCTTGGTTTCTCATGGTAGTCACACTGATTTATAGGTGATTGGTGCTTTTAATCTATCACAACCTACTCCTAACTTGGCATCTCCCATGTAAGAGATCTTAAATACTCAACATGGATTGACCCTATGGATCAATGGTGAACTACTTAGAATGAATTAGCTCATTGATTACAATACCAACATAACTCTATGTTGTATCTAACCATAGCCATTGATACAATCCATAGAGGTGCCCAACACATTCTCCACAAGCACAAGGTTTCAACCCAAACAACTAGTTTCCTTACCCTAGTTTTCATTCTTGTATTAAGTGTTTAGTAGTGGTTTTAAGAGTATTTTTATATTTTTAGGTATTAGGTTTAAACGACTACCCATGGTCTTTCTAAAACATATTGTATTATATAAATAGAATGTGGTTTTAGTTTATAAGTAGCAACTATATTATATGTTTTAGTTTTTAAATTCCTTTTAAATGTTATATTAAAAGGGTATAAAATTATAGAAGTTCTTTTAAATAGTCTTTGAATGTTGTCTAGAAATATATAATATTATAGATTTATCCCTAGTAATTAGTTTTTAGTATTTTTTTTATAGTATAACATTGGTGTCAAATTAAAAATAGATTGATTAGGGTCATTAGTCAATATTGTCAAAATAAGTTTAGTATCATTAACAAAGTCATCACTATTTTAAGGATGCATTATTAGTTAAAATTAACATCCATTGAGTCAAAAGTGTGGGAGGGTAAAATATAAAAGATGAATTTGATCAAAAAATCTGATGGATAGGATTTCCATACATGGAAAATACAAATAGAACTATTTATAATTAAAAAATACCTTTAGTGCATTATTGGTGGCACTATGGCAAGACCAACATATGTTGATGAGCTCCAAAAATGGAAAGTCAAATACAAAAAAGCCTTAGCCATTATTGGCCTTAGATTATCAAACCCTATTTACATCACATGGACTTTAAAAAGGCTTCCAAAAAAAAATTAGGAATCACTAAACACACTTTTTGGATCTCAAGTCGATCATGTTGAAATAATTAGAAATAAAAAATTGTATGGGTTAAAAATGGAAAAAGGAGACATAGTATTGAAAATTAGTAAGTTTCATTTCATCATAAATTGATTAGTAGGAATAAATGAAAAAATTCAAAGAAACTAATTCAAAACACATATTTCTCAATAACATGCCCAATAGTATATCCCATATGGTGTTCACCTTAAACAAACTAAATCCAAGCTTGGAGAACATTATATACACATTGCTTGATGAAGGAAACAAGATTTAAGTAGAAACATAAGAAGTGATGTTCCCAAATAACAATCCTATATCTTCTTCTAAAAAATATAAACATGTGACTAGGTTTAAAAATGAAAAAATAGATACACATGATTTTATTGTAAAAAAATATGAAATGTTGTTCTGAACTGCAAACAAAGATTGAACATGATCTTCTTGATGGAAAACTACATGAAAAATTAATGGCAACAAAACAAAGTGATCAAGAAGAATGTAATCGCCCTTTATACGATGAAGAATTTACTCACCAAAGTTATTAATATTATCTATGTTCATATCTATCCTCACTCTATTTTAGCACTAAGGGGAGGAATGATAGATATTAGTGTGCCATATGTGTGTGGGTAATGATAAAGTTTTTTTAATGTGAATAATGAGTTGTAATAACAACTCAAATATGTAATTGTGAGGATAATAAAATATTTGTACATGTGATAAAACAATTCATTAGGAGATAGGGTTGTGGGAGAGTCTTAAGGAGAAAATATAGAGTGATAGTGAGATTTAGATGAGAGTTGACTCCTACTTTTTAGGAGAATAATCTACTATATATTTTATTGAGTTTCAATAATATAATTATATTGTTGTGACTGACCCAATTTTATTAAGATTACTCTCAACTTGTTTCTAACAAAAGTTAAGAGATGTTTCACATTATATTTCTTGTATGGATTACACTGATTAATTGTGTTATATATGAAATAATATATTATGGTGCAATACCCAGTTATGTGAAATTATACATTTTAGAGATTCTTGAAATTATAATCTATCACATGTTTCATTCGATTAAATCATGTTAATATTATATAAAATGTAAGAGGTTATACATACATAGATATATATACACATACATATATGCATACACACATTATATATATATATATATATATATATATAAATATATATATATATATAAAGGTGAAATATGTTTAAATTTTTAAACTAACTTTTGTAAGGTTGTATGGTACCATGACCCTTAAGTCAAAGATTATGTTTATATTATCTTGATAGGTAAAACTATTTTGGTTACTTTCACTATTAATAGTATGCATCTTTGACCACAAATGTTTTATTTTCATATTTGGTATTGATATTAGTCATTTTAGATCAATATGAATAACAATGATTATTATCTAGAAATGATTCTCTTACTTTGTGATAAAAAGTAAACTTGGTATTTGTTATTATTATGTTGAATGTATGAATGTCTCTTTTTTATAGATTATGTTTTCTTGTATTTTTTTTTATAGTTGTTAGTGGCTAATTTTAAGATTAGTTCATTGGGTTTCCTAGCCTAGTACTCTTGACTGCATTGTGAGTAATTGTATTGTAATTCCATCAAGGATAAACTACTTGACCACCTAGACCATTGGCTCAAACTCTATTTGGAATAATGGGATACTTAAGTAAGGGTAAGGTCCTTTAGATGTTAGTATTAGGAAGAAACATGTTGCACATAAAGTTTGGAGTTTATGACTGTATAGTTTCACATTAATACACCCAAAAGTGTATTATTATAGGTACATTATTTCTTATAGTATCCTTCATGGGTGATTTGACCTTAGATAAGTATCATAAATTATTCTAATATGGTTTATATTAGGTAGCACGTTAGTGCACATTTGGAAATCATGCTTACTTATGTTATCAAGTCAAGAAAGATACCTTGAATGCATTTTTGTTCTCAATTTTTAAAAACATAAATTGGGGTTATTTCAAAATGTCAAATACCATCCCAACTATCCCTCATAATCCTATATAATGCCCCACATAAATATCATTATGTAATATGTCTGAGAATACTAATGCTCATTTTGATATGTCCTGAATCTATGAAACAAACATAATATATGCCCTTAATTTTAAGGATGAATCCTACAAATCATTCATCTCTAAAGATCAAGTTATGTGTATCAATTTTTATATATAAAAATATATTTTTTTAATGTACATATACCAACATGAAAATATATTTCATCATATAAATATTTTGATCATTTCAACTATATATAAAATAAATAATCCATGACAAGCAATGGGTGTAACACACAATATATAATCATGATAATAACAATCATTTTAGTGTCATTTCAAATTTGAATGTTTAATAAAAACCTTAATATTTAATTTCTCAAATAATTTTGAAAATATATTTAATGTTTGGTATCCATTTCATGAGTGGATGCATTCATATTAATTAAAGTCACAATGATTTCCACCACTAGGTAATTGATTGACATAAGAAATTATGTCATATATATAATATTTTGTTGAAATATGAAGGATTAAAGTAAATAATTATTTTATTTATAAAATGTGTCATAATTTTCCCTCAATAAAAATATTTTCTCAAATGTTTGAGAGTTTTGAATACAAATTGTATATATCCTATAGATAGGTATATAGCATGCCCTAATATGGTTCATAAATAAATGCCCCTAAAAGTGTCATCATACAAAAAAGCATATTATGCATTTTATAATGCATATAATGAGAGGTGAATTGGAGAAATGAGTTTGAATATATTTCAAGTTCTTTTTTCCTTTTAATTAATAGTATAACTTTGATTTTTGCACTTACAATACAAAAAATATTTCAGGGTAATTTTTTTTTATTCATGTCAAGTTCAAATAAATGTTTTATTTATTTCATATTATTTTGAGATAAATAATGTAATAGCAGGTGTCAATTTAAATTTTGTAAAATTTATACAATAATACAATAGTTTGAATAGATAAATGGATATATTGACATTTAAGTTAAGTAATTTGAAATTGAAAAAGCAAGAGGGTATAAGTCAATTTACCCTAATTTGTATTAATGAAACCTAATATGATAGAAATTATTATAATAATTCCTTAATTAAAATTTGTACAATATAAACAAATATGAATACCAAATGTAGTAATGAATGTGTAAATACTAAAATTTGATCTTCAGTATTTGACAATGACAAGTTTGACACACATTTACCATGCATGACTTTAACACTCAAACAAGGTTCTAATCTACCATCCTCTCACACTTTCATGATATATTATGAGTCAATCCTTCTATTTTATTATTACAAACATATAGGAATTGGTATTTTTATTTCAAACATGATAAATATCTAGCACAAATATCTCCAAACTCTCACTTTAGTAAGCTTGCACATAGGTTAGTTATGTCAGTTATAGTTGTTATCACCAATCAATAATGACCTATGTTGGTTGAAAATAAATTGTTATCAGTAAAAACTATTCTATATATCCAAACCCATCCTTAGGGTTAGCCCATTATCCTAGTATATCAGTTTCATGATGAATTAATCAATTGGATCCATATAAAATTATCAAGGTCTCATTCAAAAAAGGATATAACACTTATCTGATATAAACTATTGCACATTGAGTAAAAATACCCTACTCTTCTTAATTTTCATACCTAAAACTATAATTAGTCATAATCCAAGTCTAAATCACTCAAAACCAATTCAAAATCAAACTTTTTTAAGTAAAAAAGCCATATCATTACCTACATAAATATAGTGAAGGATATAATTGCACAATCAAACTAGGTGAGAGAACTATGTGTGGCTTGATTATCCTCCTTGGAGTATTGGATACATAGTTAGTGTTCATTAACTAGACATGGGTGATTTGGATACACTCAACCCTTTATACTTCCCCCATTTTTTTGGATTTCATCCCTTAAAAGTACACCTATGGTTTCATGTCAAAGTAGACTATTTTTTGAGGTTGAGTACATTATTAGGGTTTAGGATAAAAAATAGAGATCAAGAAAATACATTTTTAACTAATTATATAGGTATTATACCTTGCTTCCACATAGGTCAATATCAAATAGCAAGTTAGTATTGACCAATGATATTGCGCTAATCCTATATAACTAACCCATTGTAGATAAGGAAGTAGTTCTAATACTAAATGAACCACATCCTTGATTATCTACAATTTTCACTTCCATAACACAACCTTATTTATATGTTAAAACATAAAATATAAGTTTCATAATCTCTTTAGTAATTTATATATTTATCATAAGCCCTTATAAAATCAAAAGAATTGATATCAATCTTTTACATTTAGTTTATGCTTAAATTCAAATTTTATTGATCTGAATTATATTTGAAAGTTATATTTTAATTATATTAATCTCACTCTTTAATAAAATTAGGTTAAAAAATATTAGAGAACCCATACACATTAAATAATGCAAATCCATATGTATTCCCTTAGGGATTCATCCTTTTGTAGACACCTGAATCTGGGCACCGATAACCTCCAATCAAGCTTTTGACCAATTTCCACCCAAAATGCATAATTTGGCTTAAAAACACTAAATAATGTGAAACTAACATACTCAAGTGCTGATTTTAGCCAGGATATCCTTAAATATAGAAATATAATTTATGTGCCAGCTAACTTTGATCAGTTCATATCAAGTCAAAATGCCAATTTTGCACCTAAGTGCTCTAGATTTCTCTTTCCTATCAAATATCTTGCATGAGACACATGCATTTGTTATTTTTTTTCATAACATCCTAAATGGAAATGTGGTTCTAATGCATCTAAAAATGACTTCCAATTCCAATCCAATCAAAATTTGGACCAATAACAAGACATTCTAATCAATTTGAGTAATTTGTGCACAAAGTGCTTAATCATGCTTAAAAGATAATTAAAACAAATCAAGGCCTAATTAATAATTCTATGGAAACCTTTTGAATAATTATTTTTGGAAATGAATATTGAATATTTACATCATCAAGTGACCTCATTTCTTGGGAAGACATCCCTAGGCCATAAATGCCACAAATATCAGGATTCATGGCTCCCATGCCTCATCAATGCCTTCCACGATTCCCTCCATGCCTCTTAATTTACCCTTAATCCAATGTCATGATGAGAATAATTATAAACTTAATTCTAAAAATTGGATTAATCCTTAGCCACGCATCTTAATCTTGAGATGGATGGTTTAGGTTGATTCTAGACATTCTCAAAACTCTATAATTAGAGAGGCCATGAACATCATTTCTAAGATATTTTGATGTAAAGTTATAATTCCAAATTGGTTCCAAAAATATTCAAATAATTAGTGTTACCATGCCAAATTGATTCTAAGCCAAGCCAAGCCATAAGCCAAAGGTACCAAGGAGAGATAGAGGTATCCAAGCTTCTATTGACAAGGACTTCATGAGCACAAGATGAGCAAACCACAATTACAAAAGCATTTGGAGCATCCAAAGAAGGTAAAGAAATTCTTGTGTTTTATTCCTTACTTTTTTGTTGTGCTTGTCATTTGTTTTTTTTAACTAAGCTCTCCCTAGTATCTAGGCCTAAATATGTTATGCTATCTAGTGTGCTTTTTTCACTTTGTTTTATTTTTGAAACTAACACCATACTAACCATCCTCTCTTGATTCAAATTCCTAGAGCACATAATGGCACACCTGGTGGGACTAGATGCATATCACAACTGAAGAAGATCATTTTGTAACTCTAAAATATTTATTTGAACCTTTAAAACTCTTGAAAATTGATTTTATAACTTTAATTTGATGTTTTTTAATTTTCCATAGTTTTACATAGTAACCGATGTCAACAAGGAAGACCAACATCAGTTACATATCTTAACTAATGTCAATTAGCAAAACTAACATCAGTTAGATATTGATTATCCAAAGTAACTAATGTTGGTTGTAGATAACTGATGTCAGTTGTATATAAATGACGTTGGTCTCTATGTTTTTATCAAAACACAAAACTAAGACCTCTTTTTTCAAAGTTCATTATTTCAAACCATAAGAAGATTCAAAGTTAAAAGACATACTAACATTTTTGCTGCAAGACTAAGCTTGAAATTTGTTCAAAATATGTAGTAGATCACCTTTGCATGCTTAAAAATCAATTAGGAACTTTGTTTTGGTGTTTAAAAAAGAATTAAGATGTTTTGGTAAATGTTTTCAAAGTTTGCAACTAAGACCAAGGGGTCAAATGAACACCACCAAATATTTCATTTTGGGCTTAAAATTAAACACACTCATCAATTCTTGTTTGTAATAGTTGTTTAATCAAATATTTGTTTGGTAAAAAGAGAAATGTTGCATGTATGCTCTTCCATTTTTCCCCTTTAGGGAACCCTTAGAATCAAAAGTGTCATTCCTATTACAAATAGCCTAGTCCAAGGCTTACAAAGAATATCATCGAAATCACTCTCCAAAAACTTGTCAAAATTTGGGTGACCTTGAAAATGACCCTAAAGTCTTTTTACTTTCATTCTTTATTTACTTTTATGCATCTTGGCTTGTGAGAGGGACTTCATCACCTCCCCCAAGCTCTTTAGGGAAGCTTTGACCAAGGGTTTCATCTCTCAACATTGACTTGATTTGGCTCCTTTGGATTTTCATATAGGATGTAGTGGCACTTTAGACATCACACTACACTAAGTGAACAGTAGGATGTAGTGGTTGTAAAAATGACTAGACCTTTTTTCAACAATCCAAGTGATATGAACCTAAATTTCATGCTTTTATTTTACATTGTTTGGTGTGAAAGTCATTATGAAATTGATTCCCCTAGATCATTTGGAAACTTATTATATCTTAGATAAATCCCCACTTGTCATGGAAGTATTGTTGGTGCAAGGTACACCTTAAGGTCTATGTCATAGTACTATCATTTAAGAGAAGGGGGTGTAAAACCCCTACTATATAATGTACATTTACTTTTGGATGAACACTTAAAATCCTCTCACATGATGTATATTGATGGATTCCAACAATTCCAAGCAACCTTGTTAGTTTAGGATCTAAGAGCGATTAATTATTTGGTCTTATCCAAGTTTAAAGTCTTGTTTGAAGCCAAAATTTGGTGTAAAAAAATAATATAAACCAAACACATAGTCCAAATTTTCCTTTAAACAAAGAGGCATTATGTTTCCTATGTGATATCATCGATTTGCCTTGCTCAAAATTCATCAGAAGCTTGAGAGTCATATCATCCACCTTGTTGTAGTTATGCTACCCAATTTAGTTTAGACATTTACCAAAGTTGTTTAAGTCATTCACTTATAATCTAAATTTATAATTTCACCTTTACAAGTTCATAGAGTTGATGTGTTAAGTGGGTTCACCATTTGCACTAAACTTGAGGGAACTTAGGTTCAATTTCCAATTTGGGTTGAAGTCCATTTAAGACTCATAATAATTGTCATCACTTGATAGACTTAAGCCATTTTGTGCCAAACACTTGTAATTTGAGTCTATATACCACAACATTTTGAGTCAATAAAAGTAGTGTTAATGTCAAAATTGGTGGAAAATGTCTTTGCCTTAGAGATTCTTTGAAACAAACTTTTTTGTCACACCTTTTGGGTAGTATAATGTCATTATGTTGCCCAAAACTTTTTTTTTAATAATGTTTCATAAAACCTCTCACTTAGAGTTTCAAATTTGTTCTTACATTTTCAAACTAATTCGTGTATACTTTTGTGATCCTTTATCTAAAACATATTTATACTATTCACCTTTGTCTAGCTTGTTTGTCAAAAAGAACCAAGTTTTATACCATTTTTTATGAGAAAAAAATATTTCTAGAGTGCCTTTTGTTTCATACCTCATACCTAGTTGATTAAGTTCATGACCAAGAATTAAATGCCTAGTGTTTGTTAGAAGTGTTTCAAATCCATTAGATTAAAACTTTCATCTATTTTCAAAGTATAGCTTTCAATGTCGTTTGGACAAGAGTCCTAGCACATGACTTATTTGAGCCTAGCTTTTGATGTTGTGTTTAGCCAAAAGACTTAGCAGCTTTTAAATTCATAGATTATACTAATGTTAAACACTTTGACCTTAGGTTTGGTATTTTTATTTTTGGTTTATTTACTTACTTATCTTTGTGTGAACAATTAAATGTTAGATAATTTATGCTAGATTATTTCCTCACAAATCTTTGCATAAACCTTTTGATCCTTTTGATAAATCTAGACCAAGTTGAAACATCATTTGTTTTAGATTATGTCATTTTTAGAGATTGTAGAACTCTTTGACCTTTTATCAAAGCATTAACTAAGGATCCCAACATGTATTCTTACACTCGTAGTGGACTCATGTACAACCTAGGGATTAGTAATGTAATTTCACAAGAATAAATGGTTCAAGACCCTTATGCATATAATATTTCTTATGAGATGGATTATTATCCCTCATATAATACTCAATCAGGGGCACAAAGCCAAGATCTATTAGCTAACTATCTGGTTAACACACCAACTTATTTAGATTAGGACCAAGAACAAACTATGGAATACCTTGCTATAATACCCATAGTAGATGAGCTAGTTATTAAATAGTCATATTCTACTAATACAACTTCCATGTATAATCCATTTTTGTTTGAGTGAAATTTTTTAGAGAACAAAGATGAGATTTTGGTTAGAGCCATAGAGGTAGGGGCCAAGTTTCCAGTAGACTTCCCTCATGAAAATTTACCAAGTCTAGTAAGAGTGTCCCACAATATCATTTACGATCAATAGGCTTCTTCTATAAATCATGTGGCTCTAGTCCAAACCATGTATCAAGACCCTAATATATCTAATCGAGGCAAAAATATCATGAAAGATCACTTTAACCAAATGCAAATAGAATATCAAACCTACTTGAATCTAGCACATGATTTCAATTAGATGAACATGGTGAGTAAGCCTCTTATTGACCTAGTACCTTCAACATGAGTGTTGATACAGTTAACTAGACAAGAGAATATAAGTTCTAACCCATTCATACAAATCACTTTGATGTATAACTTGATTCATATGCCTATTATTGAAGAAGTGTCTTCAGCCTCTACATAGAATAATGAGACAAACATAGTAGACAATGTACAAACAAAGTATAATATTGATCAAAGTGGTACTAACATGCAAAAAACTAGCCAAAAACATGTTCCTATAGTTAATCCCATGAGTAGATCATCATGATAGGGAATAGGGGTTTATACACCCCAACCTCAACCAGCTACTTCCTCAAGTGCACAACCTACAAGATTACGTAATCAAACAATGGCCAATGTCATGCCTCAATGATAGAATGCGATGAATCCTACTCCCCCTTAGTAAGTAGCAAGTAATATTCCACAACAAAAAACACAATCTAGTGTATCAACATAGTAGAGGACAAATACATTACCACCTCAATCATGGGAAACTAATGTTCCACATCACCAAGTAATGATAAACATACATCTTTAGTCATAGACTAATATGTCAATTCAAAACCAAGCAATGACTAGTCAACAATGTGCAAATATTGTTCAATGATAGATGTGAATTTTTAGCCTATTTTCACTTCTCTACAAGGATTCATGCAATAGGAAGTCTCCATGTTTCTCAAGTACCTACTAGACAACTTTTGGTTCAAAATGTGCCATAAATTTAGAGATAGGGTCTTGATGCACAAGTTACCACTCAACATCAAGGTTTGATTATTTGAAAACATGTACCTTTTCAACCATAGTAGGAATATTATAGTTGTATCCCTCCATCCCAACCACAAAATCCTCTAGGTCAAACCTTTATTGCCAACCCAAACTAGAATATCATGCAACCAATTGTACAATTTCAAGTACATCCTAATCTGCGTATGTATATTCCTATTTCATTCCCTAACCAAACCAATATACCCCAATAGGTATCTCCATCATACCCTAGTTAAAGTGTCCCACTTGTGACCTCAAAACCATCTACCTGAACCTATATTCTCCTTCAAACCAATGTTCCTTCTAGTTTCTTATCCCAAGAATTACAACAAATGAAGGATGTAATTGCTTCTATTTATGTACGGAAACAGACTAAAAATTTCAAATTGGATGACATGTGTTCCTATCCATTCAACATGGAGTATTTACAAATACCATTTCCTCTAAGATATGAACCACTAAAATTTGATAAATACAAAGGCAAAGGTGACCCTAAGGTTCATTTGATCAAATTCTGTGTCGCATGTCAACTAGTGGAATATAATGACATATACCTTTTTTTGTTGTTTCCAAGGAGCTTTGTTAGAAAATCCTTGGAGTGGTTTTTAAATTTGCTTAAGAATTCAGTAACAATTTTTGATGATCTTTCTAATAAGTTTATGCGACACTTTTCCTATAATCTCAAACATGAGGTTTCATTAGTGGAATTAATGAAAGTAAATTAAAAATATAGGGAGATTTTTGTGAGTTATTTATAGTGATGGAGAGCCCTTATAATCTATTTCAACCATAGTTTACCAGATAAATAATTAGCCACTGTATTTACTAGAAATTTGCATAGTGAGATAACATACCATCTGGAACTACAATGTGCACATACGTTCAAAGAGATCATTGATAAAGGTTTGTTGATCGAGTAGGCACTCATCAATAAATATTCATAAATATTAATTCAACTAATCAAAATCAAGATTCTAATCAAGGAAATGGCCAACAACAACATCATATTCAAGCATAAGAAATGTAACCAGTACATGCCAATAACAAAGAAAGACTGAAGTAATTCAATCACAATAGAAATGCTCTAGGAAATGGAGTAATTGATTCATTTAATGTCTAAACATAATCCACACCACATTTTCATCTTATTCCTACCTAGTAACCTCTCTAACCAATACCGCAAGCACAACAACTAAAACATACACAATAAATATAGCAGTCTTTATCATTACAAATTCCTCCTCCAAAGAGAATCATGCTTGCACATCGTATCTTTAGTGACCTAGGAGAGCCTATTGAATATATATTTCACAAGTTTTCTACCACTAATCTGATTATTTGTACTATAACAAAGCATTATCTACAAGGCATTCTTTATCTTGATTTGACCATGAACAAAAATTCTATGACTATCATCGGGTCAATGTTCATAATCTATGAAGATGTGCCCAAATCAAGCATTTAATTGAGTATATGTTAGAGAAAGAGGAGATAACATTGGATAATGGTGCTTCCACTTCAAATCAAACTATTGGGATTTATCAAAATCCCTTTCTCAGACATAACAATCAGTAGCAGTAAAATAATCAACAACAACAACAATGGCTAGTGTAGTAGTAAAATCAGAAGTATCAAAATCAAAGGCAAAACTAGTAGAATCAACAAAATCAATAGTAGAACCCACAATGATAAAATAATAGACAAAACCAAGGTCAAAATAGTAACAACCAACAAACCTACCATGAAATTTCACATGACTACAATAGGGTTATAGATCATATTACAGGGGGTAGTGTTAATACCATCTCCATGAAACTTAGACCAATCACTAATCAACCTAGACTATTGATAAACAACAATATTTATCTAAATTTCATGGATAATCCTTCTTTGACCTAGCAGTGCATATAGGCAAACTAGTAAACTAGGACATCCCATTTTGGACCTTATATCGACAACTCATACTTGCCATGTGACCACATGCAAGTACACTAACAACTGAGACTTGTCGTGTCTAGTCCCACACCATTTCCAATATTAATTAGCAATAATGTTCTAGTATTTAATATTGATTGTGAAATCATAACTCAGAGGTTGAAGATTACTATCCCAAGCCCACAACCATCTACCACTTTTCCTATCATCCAACCAATCATTCAGCCTCAGAATAAATGATTCACTATTGACCAAGATAAGAAGTTTGATATTATGGAACAATTATAGAAAAAAACAACACAAATTTCTATTTTATATTTTCTATGAATGTCAATAATCCAAAAAGACATCTTGAATAAATTTTTGACCCAATCCACTATTTCTAGCAACATATCCCCTGATAAATTTCAAGTTTTGGTTGGACACCTAGCTCCAATCCAACAAGTCACATTCAACCAAACTGATATGTCTTCCCTTGGACCACTCCATAATAATCTATTATACACAAAAGTTTATATAAGATGGCATAAAGTGAAATGGGTCCTTATAGAAAATGGATTTGGCCTCAATATAGTGTCTATAAAGCTCATCAAGATTTTTGGGTACACAATGACAGATCTTCAACCAAAAATAATAACTATCAAAGCCTAGATAATCAAGAAAGAGAATAACAAGGCACCATTAGTCTTATAATTATCATTGGGCCTTTGGCCCATGATACACTTTTCCATGTGCTTGATCTTGAGTTATCATACAATATAATTTTAGGCAGGCCTTGGTTACATGAGATTCGTGCAGTCCCATCAACGCTGCACCAATGTATCAATTTTTCCCACTCAAGGATGAAAGTGAATATTCCAAGAGATTTACACCCATATGAACATTAAAAGCATCTTGAGGTCAAATTTCAAATATATAATTATTATTATGACATGAATCCATGTTCTAAGAAGGATAAAGGAAAGGCTATACTTATTGATCCTTTATTGGATAATTACATAGATCCTAATACCTTAGATTCCCTTTCCCACATGCTACCTCTTAAAGCTTCCAATCATTTTTCCATTTTAGATAATGGACTAGGAGAGTATGTGACTCATGATAAATTTCATATTTCCAATCTTCCATAGAATTTGAAAACCTTTGGGTGACCTAAAGTCACCCCACATATACATTGGCAACAAAATAACAAAGACAAAGGACATGTTACATTTGTACCATCATCTAACCTATAACCTGACCCTCTTAAAGGGGATGAATCATGGTTATTTAATGACAACTAAGTTGATTGTTATAAAAATTCAATGTATCCTATTCCTAATAGGATCATAGATCATCACAATTATGAAGGAAGAGGCCTCAGACCAAATCAATGAGGAACCATCAAGCCAATTTTCATGACTAAGTATGAAAGACTTTATGGACTTGGATTTAAATTTCTTGGGGGTCACTCCACATATATTATTCAAAATCCATCACCAAAGACAAGTGATGATTATGCTGATAGTGAACTAGAGTCTGATCATAGCCTCACCTTTGATAACCTGGTTGAAACCAACCTATTTGATAACAATGCCATTTGTACCCTTAACCTGACCAATAATCACAACCCTTTGCCATTATATTATCCCCAACTAATAGATTAGGACCAACAAGAATCTAGTTTATCGAGAATGATGAGGCATTCTATGGTTTTTTAGGCCTTAAAGACAAAATTCCATTGGGAGATCACAAATCAGGATTATCAATCACATTGGATCCTGTAACCTATTTTAGAGAATGAGTGAACACCCTTATCCAAAAACAAATAAGTAAAACATTGAGGTCCCAAAGTGAAAACTTGTTTGAGGTACTTTCTGACCAAGGAAAAAGTAAAGATAAAGGCCAGTCTAGTGGTGAAAACCTATTTTAGGCACCATTAGATGGGGGTGTTCATTCTTATTTGAATTTAAACTAGGAGACCACCAATGATGAACTTGCCCATGGATCTGAGTTTATATTTAAGAAACAACAAGTATTTGATCAAATTCTTTAAGAAATTTTGACTATTTTTGTCACATGTCCAGATCTCCCATTAGGGGATTCAAATTCATCATGCCTATGAGAAGTTGAAGAGAAAGTCCTAATAGAGGACCCTAACATAATCCAATAGTTCAAGTCATTGCCTACTATCATATAAGATGGTTTGACCCTTCTAGTTGAAGATACAACAAAGGTAAACATTGGGACTCCATTAGACCTAAAATGGATAAAATTAGGTGTATTCCTCATTGAGAAAGAACATGACATATTTACAACTCTATTAAGAGAATTTATGGATATCTTTGTAGGGGCCTATTCTGACATGATAAGTTTAGATCCAGCCTTGGTTCTACACCACCTTGTGGTTAATCCTAATGTCAAACTATTAAAATAAAAGCTACGTAAGATGCATCCTCTCATTGTTATATTGGTAAATAAAGAGTTGGAAAAAATCTTAGAAGTAGGATGTATCTGATCCATTGACTACTTAGAATGGATCTCTAATGTGGTACCTATTAGTAAAAAGCTTGAAGGGATAAGAATTTGTACTAATTTTTAAGACATCAACAAAGCTTGTCTTAAAGATGATTTTACCTTGCCTAATATCGATATGATCATTGAATCCATGGTAGGTTATGAAATGATTTCACTCATGGATGTCTTTTTAGGGTACAACTAGATCAAAATTACACTAGAAGATTAATATAAAACAACATTCACCACTCCATGGGGAAAATTTTGTTATCAAGTGATGCCATTTGGCCTTAAGAATTTTGGAGCTACATATCAAAGGGCCATGACTATCATATCCATGATATGATGCATGATATTGTTGAAGACTATGTCGATGACATATTATGCAAATCCAAAAGCAGGGCCAACCATCTAATAATGATGCATAAGATATTTGAAAGATTATGAGAGTACAAAGTCAGACTCAATCCAAAGAAATGTGTGTTTAGTGCAACTTCAAGCAAATTACTTAGATTCATCATGTCTTGTAGATGTATTGAATTTGATCTTGCTAAAGTCCATGATATAACTATGATGCCACCTCTAACCAATTTAAAACAACTCCATAGTTTGCAGGGTAAGATCCAGTCAATTTGGTGCTTCATTTCTCAGCTAGCAGACAAGTGCCATCCATTTATACACCTTTTGAAGAAGGGATTGCATTTCACTGGGATGATCACTGCCAAACAACTTTTCAACAACTCAAAGACTATCTTGTTAATCTTCTTGTTTTATTACCTCCTATGTTAGGAAATCCATTCTTGTTATACCTATCAGCTACTGATCATGCTCTATGGGCACTCTTTGATCAACATGATGATAATGAAATAGAGCATATTATATACTACCTAAGTCATACCTTGGTTACATATGAACATAATTATGCACCTATTGAAAAAGCTTGTCTGGCCATGGTTTTCATAGCTCAAAAAATGTGCCATTACATGTTAAATACTAAGACCATGGTCATTTCAAAAGTAGATCCGGTCAAGTATCTACTATCTAAAATAAATTTGTAAGGTATAATGGCTAAATGGATCATGCTTCTCAGTGAGTTTGACATAGATTATGTCAATCAGAAGGTAATCAAGGGACAAGTTCTTGCTGATCAACTTGTTGAATCACCTCTCATAGACACAAAACCACACACGTTTCAATTTCTTGATGAATCCATATTGACTGTCATTGACAAACCCCTTGAGGAGCAACCCTAAAAGCTATATTTTGATGATTCAATTATGACACATGGATTGGGTGTATGCCTATTGTTTATTATACCATAGGGGGATCTAATCCCTAAATCATTTAGAATCAGCTTTTCTTGTATAAACAACATGGCTAAGTATGAATCAATTGTTGCAGGTCTTTGACAAGTAGTGTATTGGAATATATCTCATCTCCAAGTTTATGGTGATTCTCAATCAATCATCAATCAGGTTAGAGATCATTTTTAGACCAAAGATGACAAGCTAGTTTTATATAAAGCCATGGTTGACACTCTTAAATAGAAAAATCCCAACATTCAGTTTGAGTACATACCAAGGGCTAGTAACAAAACTATAGATGTCATGGCTACTATTGGTTCTCTGATTCAACAAATAGATAAAGATAGAGAGTATCAGTTACTCATCAAGAATTTGTCAACACCCACTCATGAACCTTCAATCATTATAATGATTTGTGATATTATTGGTCCTAATTCTATTTGGTACTCAAACATTTATAACTACCTTCATGACCAAGTTCTACCACCTAACCTATCTCAAAAACAAACCAAAGCCTTTATTCATCATTCCACTTATTATACTTTACTAGGATCCACCCTTTATCACTGTAGTTTTGATGGAACTCTACTTCATTATTTAACTTCAACAGAGTCTAAATTAGAGTTAAGAGAAGTTCACGAAGGAGTATGTGGTGCTCATTTTAACAGGGCAGTCCTATCCAAAAATTACTTGCATAATGGTTACTATTGGCCCATAATGGAAGCAAATGTCACTGCATATGTAAAAAAGTGTTACAAATGTCAATGGCATGCTAATCTAATTCATGATCCAATAAAAACTTTGAAACTGATGTTGACACCATGGCCATTTATTAATGGGGACTTGAACTCATTAGGAAGATTAACCCCATTTCATTTGATGGCAATAAACATATCCTTACCACCACTAAACATTTCACTAAGTGGGTTGAAGCTATAACATTTACTTACGTGACTGGAAAATAAATTTCCAAATTCATCTTCAACCATCTCATTTACTGCTACAGTATTCCCTCTGACATTATATATGATAATGGAGGACTATTCAATAACAAGGATGTAGATCAGCTGTGTATTGAATATAACATCACACAACATTTTTCTATAGCATATTACCCTCAAGGTAATGGCTAGGCTGAGGCATCTAACAAAACCATTGTCAATATTCTCAAAAACATTGTCAATGATGTTGGTCATGATTAACACTTACAAATACTCCCTACCCTTTGGGCAGACCATACCAATCATCATACCCCCACATGATCCACTCCATACTCACTTTTTTATGTTATTAAAGACATCCTTCTCATTAAGGTCAAATTGCCTTCACTATGCATCTCTTTCAAGCATGTCCTAGATGATCATGACTATCAAGTAGCTCACCTACAAGTGCTAGACCTACTTGATGATAAACACACAGTCATGCTCAAGAATCTTCAATTATATTAGAATCAACTTAAAGGCCAATATAATCAATGTGCTAAGAATAGACATTTAAACTTGGTGATCTTGTTCTTAAATAAAACCAAAAGAATACCATGGCTGAGAAGAAATGTAAAGGAATATTCAAACCTGTGATCTAGGCATTTGACTTAAGAGAGAATGGTTAGTATGGTGTTAGTTCCAAAATGACAAATAAAATAAAATGAACATACTAATATTGAGGCTGATGAATATTTATAATACAATATCCATTATTATTTAGAACAATAAAGGACATCAATTTCCACTGATAATGCATCCATATAAATAATTTAAAAAAAACCTAGTAATCACCTAAACAAAACCCTAGCATTCACCTAAATAGGAATCATAACCAATTTTAACATTTTGATGAATTTTTGATAATATGATGACAATGAATCATAAACAACTAAATACTACAAAAACTAATTAACTATTTTGATATTGATGATATCATTTTTAAAGACTTAATATCAAACTATTGTGACTGAATGATAGAGGCATCAAAAAATAAATGAATCTAAAAATTTTAATAATTAAAGACAACTTTCAAAACTTCTATAATTTGGAACAAAGTATAACAACTTAAAAAACATAACACAACTAACCATTCATGTCAAATGGATGATTCGCATGGTTGTCTAAGCAATGATCTCATGTGTGATTATCTTCAACATATAATAAACTATAGATTTTGGCAAATCTGATGCAATTGTGTCATCAAACAATGTGTGATCTGATAGCAGATCTGAATATGAATTATGAGGATCTATAACCAATATTTTGGTAACATTCCACTATGTAGATCACCATTTAGAATTAATGAACCTAATTTAAATGGTGAATGATGAGTTGTCATTTAGTAGTGTAGCTAAGACATCATTCAAAACAATAAAAAACATAGCTTTCATGTCGTAATTGGGTGTGTATGATTATTTATAAGTCTATGATGCATAATAAATAATGTAGTCTAAACTTAGATAGACAAATGTGAAATAAAAAATAATACACCAAGGTATAAAACTACACATATATCATAATATGTAATGATCTTCTACAATAACATTTTTTAATGCCCTTAGCTATGGATCATACAGGGCTCTGATACCACATAATAGTATAGCTAGAGTTTGTACAAAGAGCCAATCACTAGAATAATTTAAAAACACATTGATATTATTTTTCCTACATTGTTACAAACCATATAGAGTACAAATATATAAGAAATGACATTCCTATACTCAAGATGATATATCCCTACAAAATCTCACCTGAATCTTTCGTAAACTAAAAACACTAATAACAAACTAAAATATGAATATATTATGACTCATAATATATTTTGGTAACTAAAATATAGACTATTAACCTAATACTATTTACAATGTATTTATGTTGGTATTAATAATTTGAACATAAAACTATACCTCAACAGTACCTCCAAACATTTAGCCTTATCATTATCCTTTTTTATGAAAAGAATAAATTTAAAATATGGTTCAAGAAATCCTTTAGGTAGGAGTAATTCATCTGAGCACAAGCCCATACTCCTTGGTTCTGATAATTCACAAAAAAATATGGATCATGGTATCTCTGCATTAATTTTTGTGAGTTAAACAAGCTCACTATTAAAAATAAATTTCATATCCAAATGATAAATCAAATCTTATGCCTTCATGGAATGTCAACTTCTATTGTATATTATCATAACTTAGCTTTAAAAATTCACTTTTGGCTAAATTTTCATGTACATAGGTACCTAATTGAAAATAATCTATGGATACCACCCAAAAACAGATGACCATATGGAAAATTATCAATAAATGTCTATAAGCATATATTTGTTATTTTTCCTCTGATAAAAAACATTAATGGATCAAGTGGTTACTGTTAGCCAAATATTGGCTATCATAGACTAGGTTCATTAAAAACTTGACTTGTCATGTTCTATGACCTTAATCATAGTCCTTGCATGCCTCTTATGGTATTTATATTGTATTTTTAAAGTCTTATTAGTAAATATTAAGGTTATTTTGGCAAGATTGAGGTAATGTTTGTATTTGTCTTATGTTAGTCTAGTTATAGGGTGAACATGAAAATATGGATTAAAATGATGTCAAGGGTCTAATAGTCTCTCTAAAATTCATACCAATATTTGACCACATTGTATAAAATTTTTACAATTGTTTGTAAAAGTCAAGGTTTTTTTGTGAAGATTAAGGTAAAGTGTAATACAAGGGAAAAGGGCATATAGTCAATTCCAATGCATGACAAAGACAAAAAATATCACATATAAATCCAAGAACACTTTTAAAATCATTTTATGAATTTATCTAATTCATAATTATGTTAAGCATGTCATTTTGAGTTAGTTTTGTAAGATCAACATCCGAATTGAGAGAATAACTCATTTGCAACAATTATAGGCACTTGTATAGACTTGGGAGATCTATTTTTAGTTAGAAATGGTTAAAGGGTGTCTACTAACCTTCTCCAATCCATATAAATGATTTAAAATATTTAAAAAGGGTAGATATTCCAAAATTATGTTCATAAACTCCATCATTCCTTTAACAAGCTCACAAGGGCAATTTTCACATGCTCACTACAGATAATACAATGACATTCATGGTCTAATATTTTTAAAAAATTAATGAGTCCTAATTAAATTAAAATAAATATCCATATTAATTAAATTTGTGGTCTCTCCTTTATTAAAAATCATTAAGAGTGCAAGGAGGTCACTATGTCTTGTTCATCCAATCAGGGTCCAGTTTTGCTTATATTTCTTCACTTCAGATCTCAATGGAGGAAAATGGATTTTATGAGATGTTTTGAGATATAAAATATTCCTTTTAATGTCAGTTTTATGAATCAATTCAACTATATGAGGTGTCTTCAAATAAATAAACTAGTTTCTTAAGCATATGTGAACATAACACCCCAGCTGCAAGTGTTTTGGTTGGTTATGAGCATTGTCATTCTCAATATTTTTTAAATACCTCATTATAAATGTAAAAATAATCAATATTATATTATCCATGTGATATTTTTTTTAAAATTGGTACTTTGTATACAATCCTCAAGTGGTGGCATGATTCTTGCTCTTTGGAGGCATGGTGCAGTGCATGAATAGTTTTAAATAGGTCTGATTACTAAACTTGGCCCAAATAATAATTAAAGATCAATTATATAATGTGATATTACCATTTAATAGTTATTTGTATAAGATATTGATAATAGTAGCTAAATGTGCTCTTAAACAAAGGCTAGAATTTGTTTATCCCACCCAGAGGTCTGTAGACCTATAGGTGGACATTCATGGGTCTTAAGTCTAATGTTAAAGATGATAAATAAATGGGGAGACATGGTATTGAACCCTAAAAAATAATTTGATCTTGATATATCTCATTACATTATTAAAAGAACATGAGTGAATGCATGGACTCCAACTTTCATACACAATCCTTGTACATGAGCTGACTAGATACAAAGGCCTATACATATAATGGAAAAGTTTGAGACTACATAGTGTTAGTATAAGATAAATATTCTATTAAGTATATTATATGAAAAATATAATTATTTTATATAATATCAAAGTGACAAGGAATCAATAATTTGGTTTCAATAACCCATTCAATAAAAGTATACCTATAGGTTCTCATTTTGACCAAAAAGCCAATTGTCATGTGAAGAATGATAGGTGAAGAAAACATGGCTAATTTTATATATAAAATAAGACAATTAATTTGTTTGGGAATCAAAATAAGGTTGACATGATTGAGCTCACAAGCCTTTGGACTCATACATAGACCTATGTATGAAGACAAAAAGAAAAAGTTTGTAATCTTACTATGAGAGGCCAATGACCTTGTTGGATGGTGAGAAAGAACCTTCAATGAGGTCAAATAATTTCAAAGTATCAATAACCTAGTTGAAGAGATCCATGTTTCAAATCCTAATACTTAAAGGCCTCCAATCTAATCACCACCTACAACCATATACTAAACAAATGCAAGAAATAAGGTGTGTGCTTGATAGGGTGCAAGTTTTTATAGTGTCAAAGAATGGTTATAAAATATAAAAATTGTGATTAAGGTATTTTAAGTGGTTGGTGAATTTTAAAAGGTTCTAATCCATAAGATTTTATCAAAACTACAATCACCACCTACAGATTGCCTAAACAATTCAAGCTATAATTAGCCCTAAACTTAAAGAGAAGATGTAGTGCACATAGCGGGGTTAGAGATCAGATATGTAGATAAAGTAAAAAAGGTCCTTTGATGTTAGATAAACCTAAAATGAGAGTTAGATAAGGGTGATCAAACAAGATTCACTTGAACCCTATATACACATAAATAGTTGGCACCTACAAGTCTACCTTGTCAAGTGAAGGTACCCACTTGGTTTAAAATAAGAAGTATGTGGAAAGAATTAAGTCAAATTGGAATTATTATAGGATGTTTTTATTACCCTATAGTCCTCAAAGTCAATTAATGTGTTGTAAATGTAGATAAGTCTATTTAGGCCCATTGAGCCTAAAATGAAACACTTGGGCTGGTATACACAATCATGAAAAGAACTATTTTTGGAGAATAAAGTGAGAGTCTGAGGACATTATAAAGTTTAAAATTATTTTATAAACCATAAAGAGCCATCTATAGGCATATTAAAATGAAAAAAATGGCATTTAGGCCTGTAAGACCTCAAAATCTTCAAGTAGATGACTACATTTCAAACTAGACTTTATCTTGATTAGTGTGAACTTAACCTTATGCATGGAGTCTAATGGATTTAAAATATGGTTAAGATGTCTGTGATATTAAATATTATGGAATTATTTATTGGTTTGGGTCCCTAACATGTATGAACAAAGTTTAAGATTGTAGAGTACTCTCTAATGACATAACAAAGATCCAAGGAATAACTTCTTGTGCTTAGATATATACAGATAAGTTGCATGGTAATTTGATTACTTAGGGGTAGTTTAGGAAACTTTTATGATTTAAAATTATGGCATTAGTTCAAGGATTAATACCCTATGGTTTATGAATAATCTTAAATAACTCAAACCACTTTAAACCCTCTTAAACCCTAATAAGGACCCAATGTGAAAGAATGGCCTCCAAAGTGCCTAGTATGACTTAAATTGATCCTAAAGCCTTTTTAAAATCATTGAGAATGTGAAGGAGGACCTCACTAGGACATTTTTTTGTACCTACACCTATACAAACATAAAAAATTATGTAATTTTATGAGAGTTTGAGATGAAATTAGGGTATTGAAGATCATGGACAAATATAAACCACTGGGGAGGATGGATTGAGGTGTATTATACCTCATCAGGCTCAAAAATTATACATGCCACCCTGGAAATGTTCCTAGAGGTCTAGTTGTTTAAGGTAGTGTAAAAAAAGGCTTGAGAAAGGCTAGTTTCTTAGATCATTTCATGGTTCTCATATTTACACAAGGTGTCAGAATTTCAAATTTGGCATGGAGTATGGTCATAGGTTGGGTAAAGTGAAACAAACCTTTAATGGATGTTTAACATGTGTGGGAGGCCAATCAAGTGATATTTTAGTCTTTTAGGCTTAAAGGCCTAATTGAGGCCTATTCAAAAGAGAAAAGGTAAAATAAGTACAATTCCACTCAGATTGAGATCATGAAATTTGAAAGAGAGATGTAAGGGAACATTGATACTCAAATTTTTAGGATCATCTATACACTATTCTACACATGGATCTTTACCTATTTTGAGGGTTACAAGGAAATGAAGCCATTTGAGAGATTTGGGTATGAAATGGAGTGATGGAATTTTTTTGAAGAACTAAGATTGGTTGATAAAAGTTTCTAAGGCAATAAACAGTGTTTCATGAAGTTTTTTTGCATTCATGAGCTTGAAAACCATGTTTAAAGTAGTTTGAGCCTAAAAGGAACTAGTGAATATTTCACACTAATGAATATTGAAAGAGAGGTTACAAAAATTACAAGGGAGTGGCATAGAAACTAATTAATCATTCCAAATTTTGTTAAATCATATTTTAACTATCCTTTTAGGTGTGGAGGTGTATCCTCAAGAAATATTAGTTATATTTAAGAGCTCAAATTTGCTTAAGTAACCTCCTACACCAATTTGAGATGTAGTCTGGTTTGAATTGTACACATGTTGATGACAACCTTTAGGAATATTTTATTACTCAAGTTATTATTTTGAAACTACCCTCATGATGAATGACAATTGTCTATGAATTTCTACACCACTTCTCTCTCTCTCTCTTTCTCTAATTTTCTTATATATGTAGCCTTATATGGCTTTGTCAAGCATACACACATTGGTTATGGAAAAACACTAAAAAAATTAAGTCTTTTACCTACCTATTGAAATAAATTCAAGCTAGATATTATATCTTCATCTTACAAGTAGTGATTTTTAGTGTGTTGTTTTGATGAATGCTTAGTTATAGTGTATATACTTCCTTGAATTTGTCCTTTATGTAAGTTTGTTGCCTCTCAAATGTCATATAAATTGTCATACCTAGTTTTCCTATCTAGATAACTGATAAACCATTATTTTTTTATAATATCACCTCTTTTTTTATCATCCTAACCTCTTTCAACCTTCATAACCTTCATGTTAAATCACTAATGTGATAGGGATTATTTTGGAGTAAAATAATCAAATTGTAGCTTAGTATTTCATAGTACATTATTAACAAGTTGAGGACCTCATGTTTGGTGCATCACCTTTTAGTTCCTTGTTAGTTTTAATCTTCATCTCTCCCTTTCCCATGTAAATAAAATAGTATAGTTGTTAGTGTAGGTGTTGTACATGGAAGTTAGCCTAAAATCTGGAGGTTTGATCCCCTTGTAAGGTCACCCACAACCTTGGATCAATCCCATTGCATAGATCAAGTTGAGAATAATTGAATAACCATATAAAAAGTGTAAATTTGATCTATAAAAGTTATGGTACACCCTATGGGACACAAATACAAAGAAGTCTTCCAAGATTGATGTTGGTCTTAGTAAAACTCAACCATAAAAACCTTCATCATACAACATTTGGTGACTCTAATAAGTTTTAATCTCTTGATAGGTGATTAGTGAGTGAAAATTCATTCTAAAGGTGATCACATGATCAAAAGTGAAAGGTATTCATTCGAATTTTTTGATTTACCTTTGTATTCATACAAAAGGAAGAGTTTTCTTCATACTGTCTCTTACATTAAGTCACCTATAAGGAAGCTCTTTATTTCTTACTAACCAAGTTCTCTTAAGTTTGATAACATGGATGAAGATCTACCATTTATTTATTTTAATGATGGTTATCCTTTAAACCTTCAAAATTATGATGATATACTAGTGGTTACCCTCAAAAGTGTTCCTTATTTTAGTAGAGAAACTACTCTTACTCCTTTTGAGCATATTAGGGACATGGAAAAAAATTATATCATCCATAACATCACACAAGAAAATGTGGAAATCAGGTCATTGGAGATCACTTTTAAATGCAAATCTTTGGAGTGGCATATAACCTTAGCACCAAATTCTATTGACTCATGGGATGAATTGGGAGAGCAATTGAGCAAAAGATTTAAAGATAATAGTGACCATTTGTCCTTGTCCAAGAAATTAACCACCATAAAAAGAGTTTCTTAAGAATTCATGCCATATTTAAATGCTAGGTTCCAAAATACATGGGATAGGATCCCAGTTCTTATAAGACCCACTCCAAACTATGCATTCCCATACTATCTTAAGGCTTTAAATAGTAATATAACAGTTATAATTCAATCTATGAGTTGTAATATTTTACTTGATGATTTTTAGATTTATATTAGGGATGAGAAAAATCTGATCAAAGCTATAAAACTTACTCCAAGGACCCTATGCCTTTGTTTCCTGACATTTAATCTCCAACTCTAACTCTTGCTCCAATTCCAACCATAACCAGTGATGAGTTGGCTGCCCCTACTCAAGAAAGCAATCTAAATAATGTAGAGGGATTAATTAAGACTATTAAAGCCAAATTCATGGAAATGGAGAGGTAACAAAGTTAGTTTCATATTCCCTCTCAATGAAATTAATCCTATCAGCCCTATCAATAAAATTGGCCACCCTTCCAAGGAAAGGCTCAAGGCCAAGGTCATATCACCAATGTTAGACCACACACAAGTTTCAATCCAAATACAACCTCCAATTCAAGAGCCTTGGTATCCAGATTAAATAATCTAATACAAGATCAATAATGGCCTCCTCAATGGAATTAATCTTATGAATAATTTACAAAGAAAGATGGATTGTTGAATCAAGTTTGTGTGGCACAAGAAAAAGTTTTTCCTTCTCTAACAAAAGAAAAAGTGTGTACTAAAGTTATGTTTATTGGAGATAAAGGTTATTCAAGTGCTACACTTGTAAACTTCCAAGAAGAGGACTATTATAGAGTACACCAAATGGGTAGCTCAAGTAGGATGTTAAATAATTTAATTCTAGCCAATACTAGGTCTAAAATAAGGGTTATTGAAGAGGTTCATGAAAGTGGTAAATATTTAGCTACAATTCCATCCATGACTCAAGTTATAAGAGAGTCTAATTTACCTCTAAAGGCTCAAGAATATCAAATAAATCATAATAACAAGGGTAATTTTGTACAACAAAATAAGCATGCTCAAATTGATGTCATGAATCCTAGTGGATAACCAAAGATCAGTTCTTCTTCTATTAATATAGTGGATCAAATCAAAAATCTTCATGTAAGGATGCCTATATGGAACACTTTGTCTATTTTAGGGCAAAGTGTGTTGGGAGAAAAAATTATATAGTAAAGGTGTATAAGATATTCTTTGGATATTTGTGTGTTATATATTCAATTTTTAGATGTATATGTTATCCTATCCTCCATGACTTGTATTAAGTTAGAAGATGAATAGAATCCTATTTTGGTGCCAAAGTATGAGAAGAATTTGAATAGTCAAAGATTTTAAACGACCATATATATGTATGTTTGTATGAAGAATGGAGTTTGACCTTTATTGAGATCAATATAGACTATTTGGTTATGGTTACCTATTGTATTTATTATTTTATTCCTTACATGTGCTATCATGGTTAATGTTTGTCTTATTTCTATCTAATTTACTCCAAATTCTCTATAAACATTAATGAAGTACTAGTTGTTCTCAATTCCTATCTAACACACAATAATTCATCTGTGTTATGCTTTTATTTTCCATGTTGGATATGAATTATCTGCACTATCATGTGTACTTGACTAAAACTTAGCTATCTTTATCCTTAGCATGTTCTGATGCTTTAGGAACCTCTACTAAACATAGTGAAATTAGCATGAAAACACTCATTTTGGAAGAAACTATGCTAAGATGGTTACTGGGGTAGAGAGACATCGAGACATGATTAGACCAAAAAGTATGTAATTTCACAAAAGAAGAATCTAAACAAACTGGTCTTACCACACACAAAATCATTCAAGAGCATAGATATGGAGAGATAAAAAAATAATTGGTGTAAATTACTTAGATTATTATCTAACTAGTTGACAAGATTGGAGTATTATTACTTTAATCCCAAAAAGAAATAAATAATTTCCTAGACTAAAGAAAAGGTAGACTGATTGCATAAACTGAAAAATGAATGGACAAGGGTGATAGACTATTGGGTTTCTACCACCATAGACAAATACATCATCAGTTTTTTAGTACAAGGATATATAGCTTTTGAATTTTTACCAATTTTTTTTGTCCAAGGAATTAAAGGAAAGTTTTTGCAGTGACTACCTCTTCTTATGAAGATGTTGGTTTTGGATAAAGCCATGGTGCCTACTCCAAATAATATGGAGTAGTCATTTTAGGTGTATGGGGGTGTTTGTGACATGATGGTGAATGATTGTTAGATGAGTAAGTAAGTCATGAACCTAAATCATTGAGGTGGCAAGCTAAGGGCATCATTGATGAAGCTATCAAAAAAAGCAAGCTAGTAGGAGCACTATTTGCAAGAAAACTTGAGTTCATATACCAAATATAAGTTTAATAGGCAAGTCTAAATGACATTCAAGACTATCTTGTCATATAATTCAAGATAAAGATTTGCACTCATCAAACTATATAGGACTTGAAGGAGATAAGGAAAAATTCTAGAGAATCAGTCTATGACTATGACCATAGATTCTCTGATGTGATGAATAAAGTAGAATATTATTTAATAGACAAAGATAAAGCTATATTTTTCATCAAAGGATTACACTCTAGAATTAGTTTTGCTACTATGTAAGCTCAATATGATACAAAAATAAATGCTAGAGATGTTGCTTTGTACATAGAGAAAATTAAATACTATGGTGAAGCTCCTATTGCCAATTCCAAGATTGAAAATACACTACAGGATTTTATGAATAGAATGGAGAAATACCATGAGGCAAACAAACCTAAACTGAATCTTTGGTGTATGGTGTGTGGAAATTAAGGCACCATGAGAATGATTGTCCTAAGATCAAGATAGAATTATATGAAATCTACAGAGTAGTAGGGCATGCAACAACATAGTGCCACCTTCTATAACAATATGTCAATAATCCATAGAATATATATATGAAAATTTATATAAGTCAAAAAATCATGATGAAAAAAAATATAGATATTTTTAGGATCTCAAGGAAGGCATCATCAAAAACACATGCATGATCGCTACATAACAAGTGTCCTTGATAAAGAATATGATTCCATGCCTAGAGGTTGTTAAAGTTTATGTGATCCAAATAGGTCCACAATATATTCCTAGTTCTCCACAATACTAGTCTCAAGATCTAGCTGGTTAGACCCTTCCTTTATCAAGTTAGACACCACCATCTTTGTAATACCAGTATGTAGCACCCTATATATAAACCATGATGCAGTAATAACAAATAAGTTGGACCCCACCAACTACATTATAATAATTAGAAATTGGAGATAATACCCAACAATATTATCATTGTAACATTGTACAATAACAAGGAGGGTATAGAGGAATATATCAATCCAATTGAGGAGGAGCTAGGGGAAGATACATATGAGGTTACCATGGGGTAGAGCAAAAAACTATTAATGACCTCATTTGAAATGATATCTATGAGGAGAATATAATCATGTACAATGAAATTTCCTTATGAATCCTCAAAGGTAATCTTATTATGCACAATTCAGAATATATGACCAACAGTACATAGAAGATTATTATATCACAGTCAACATGATTCATAGGTCTACATGGGAATCTAGTGCATGACCAATTCTAAGTTACAATCTAGTAACTTTAAGCTTATATAATTATAGAAGGGTTGAGCCTATTGGAAAATTATAATATGTTGAGATTAAAGTCATATAATTAACCCTACATGGTGACTTTGAAGTCATTGACATGAAGATAACAAGAACACATTACCCTACACTGATTGGTAAGAAATGGGCATATAATGGTCAGATGAATATCAATATGGTGAATAATCAGTTATAAGTGAACCAAGGATATAAAGTTATGCTCATTACTCTAAATAAATCACATAAACCATACATCATTCTAGCTAAACTAGAGTTTCCATATGTCATGCAGGAAACTAGCTAGATGAAGGTAAACTCTAAAGAAAATTTGAAAGCTCTATGCACAATTGAGTACAAATTATTGTATGAGCATACTAAACCTTAGGTGAAATAATTATTTACTCAAAAAATAAATACATCAGAATAATGGAGGCCCAAACTAGTAGTTACACATCCTAAAAACCTAATTTATAATATAATATTGTGCATATATATCTACAAAATCCCCTACTTTATCATAAGTTAACTTCCTCTATCATGCCAATGATAATATATAGGACTATATTGAACCCACTAGAGAAGGAAATTTTCCATGGGAAACATCCTCATCTATTAGTGGAGACTTAGATACACACCTGCTCAACTGGGTCTGAGGTGATCATGAACTCTGACCAATGAGAATGGTCTTTGCACATGAGTTACAAATTCCTCTATAATATGAAAATAAAGATATCAATGTCTTCATTATATGATTAAAATTTCATATACCTACCATTAGCTAGTGGGTCAGTGCTTTGAATTATGCTCTGAAAGGAGTTTTCATAACATGGTGGGCAATTCATTGAAATGACTAGCTTGAGTGGGATGATTCCTACAAGCTCATGATTAGTAGGTTCTAACTACCATAGTTCATCCTAATTAATTGGCCTTTCTTTCAATAAGGTGAGTGTTCTAAAATTCATATTCATAAATGTGTTGAAGTATATACTGAGGAACATATGTCACTAAAGTATTGGGTTCACATTTTCCAATATACACTTGTTTCATTACCATCAACATGGTATATGAATTAAGAGCACATAAGGGAGATAAAGCATTGGGTGTAGGTCCAAAGTGATTTCATTTGTATGTTTATTTTTTAAGGTGAAAACCCTTTAATTCATAATGTACTCTAAAAAATCAAACAATTATTATGCTATGGGTGTGCAAAAGACTTAAGCACCATGATGGAATCCACTATACAAAAGAATGCAACTTTTGATCTTAATTTGGCATTACAAAGATAATAATATACCAATAAAGAAGAAAAATATATTATGTGACCTTGTCACCAAGTAAAAAATGAGGAAGAGGACATTGAGGATTCTAATTTTGATGTTGATCTAGATTTGACTGATCTATTTGTAGCTGAATGGCCTGTAAAACTAGTAAAAGACACCAGTGTAAAACCTACTAAAGAAGACAACCTACACAATATACAAATTATACAAAAGGAAGGGGAATTAATGATATAGGAATCTATTGATGAATAAAAATACAAGATTTAGAAGTATCCCATCAAAAATCATGTAGCAAATGTCAAAAATGTGGAAGTTCCCAAATTAGTGCATATAGGTGATTATTGGATAGAAGCTATTTTTTTAAAAAATTTTACAAATCCTACGAGACTACCAGGATGTATTTCCCATGAAATTTATATAGGTTTGAGGAGTTTATCCATCTCTAAGTGAGATACATATCAAACTAAAAGAGTGTACATGACCTACAAAGAAATAACCCTACAAGCTAAATCTAAACATGAAATTGAAATTGAAGGTTAAACTTGATAGGATGCAAGATGTTGGAATAATCTATCCAGTAGAAAAGGGAGATTGGGTAAGTCCCATGGTAGTCCAACCAATAAAGATAGGGGAAATCTGAGTATGTGGGGATTATCATATTTTGAATGATGTTTATGTAAATGATCCATTTCCATTTCCCTTCATAGACAAAGTTTTAGAATCTATAATAGGGCATGAAGTCCACTCTTTCATGAATGGTCTAAGTAGATATCATAAAATACCCATCATAGAAGAAGACAGAGCCAAAGAAAATTTTGTCATGGAATGGGGATCTTTTGTGTACAAGGTCATGCCTTTTGGACTTAAGAACACACCTATGGTATTCTCTCATGTAGTGGTGACTACATTCAAGGACTTCATTCATGACTTATTGGAAGTCTATCTTGATGATTGGGTAGTCTTTTCTTTGTTTAAAGAACATTTATCTAAGTTTCACCTAATGCTAGAATAATGTTTAGCTCTATGCATTATGTTGAATTTAAATAAAATTCTATTATTCACACCCTTTGGTGTTTTAATAGGTCATGTCATGTGCAATGAAGGCATTTTGGTTGACTAGGCCAAAATTGTAGTTATTATAAGTATGCCTCTACTAGTAAGTTCCAGTGAAGTATGATCTTTTATGGGCCATATAGGATACTATCACAAGTCTATCAAAACATATGCAACTATTTCATATCCATTAGAATCCTTACTATGAAAAAATGTGAAGTTTCTCTAGACTTCAGAGTGCCATGTAGACTTCATCAAGATAAAGTAGAGATTAGTTACTATACCCATCCTCATCTTTCCATACTCGAGAAAGCCATTTCACTTACATGTGGATGCTTTTGGGTATTGTAGTTGGTGTTGTCTTTACACAGCTAGGAGATGGTGGACTCAACCATCCTATTCATTTTATTATCCAAAAACTATCTAATGTAGAGAATAACTACCCAACCACTGAATGAGAAGTATTGGCTATCATGTTTGCACTATAGAAATTTTGACATTATCTACTTGTGACACCATTAAAATTCTTCATTGATCATCAATCCTTATGATACCTTGTCAAAAATCCAATGTTAGAAGGATGCATATCTTAATGGTTGATGTTATTTCATGAGTTCCAATTATGCATTAGTTTCAATCAAACAAGAGAGAACATGGGACTATATCATCTTAGCCACATCCCAAATGGTGAAGAACTAAAAAAATTATAAGACTCTTCTAATTATCACCTTTTTCACATTTATATGACTCCTAATTTTTTTGAAGCAATTACCAACTTCCTCAAATAAGGAGTCTTTCCTATACACTATCAAGAATGTGATAAGAAGTAGTTTGTTACTAGAGCCTTAAAATACACCATCATCAATGGGCTTCTATATCACTTGGAGAAGGATGAATTTCCATGTAGTTTTGTCTTAGAACATGAATGACATTAACTCTTATAGGAGTCACATTAACAAGTCATAAGAGGATATTTTATGGGAGAAGATACTACCAAGAACATGTTACAAATTAGGTTATGATGGTCTAATCTCTTTTAGGATGCACACAGAGTAGTGCATAACTGTGATGTCTACTAATTCATGGGTAAACCACTAAAAAAGTTGAAATGTCATTATAGAATCTGTTAGTTGAGCAGCCTTTTGAAAAATGGGTCATTTAATTTATTATACCTATCAATCCACCAAGTAAATGTAGTAAATAAAGGTGTATCATTACTACAACTAGCTATTTTACTAAGTGGGTTCAAACTATTGCAATAATTAGCTATGGTGAAAAAGATGCAATGAAGTTTCTATATGTTAAAATTATTACAAGATTTAGATGCCCCATAAAGCTCATTAGTGATCAAGGAATGCACTTTATGAACAAAAAAATCAAGGCTTTGACTATAAAATTTATTATTTCTCATCACAAAATCACTATGTACCATCCATAGGCCAATGGCCAAGCTAAAGATTCTAATAAAGTGTTAGGTGAAATTCTAACCAATATCTATGACATCAAGAGGGATGACTGGGAAGATCACATTCCTATGATTCTATGGTCATATCACATGCACTAGAAGAAAGCCACATGTTTTATTATTTTCTAGTTAGTGTATGGACTTGAAGCAATTATGTCGATATAATACCTAGTACCTAGTCTTTGTATAGCCATGGTCATGAGACTAGGGGATCATGACTCTCTAACCAAAAAACTAATTGAATTGAATAGGATGGATGAGTATAGATAGAGATAAACATGGATGCATGAAGTTTACAAGTAGAACTAGAAAACATGGCATGATAAGAATTTTTTCCAAAAAGAATTGCATAAAGATCAACCAGTCTTATTATATGATATTCATTTTAGAGAATTTCTAAACAAGTTATAGATTTAATAGAAAGGGCCCTATATTATACATGAACTAACACATCAAGGAAATATTGTTCTAATGGAACTTCAAGGAACCATTTTACCAAGGTGGGTGAATGGTTGTAGGCTTAATCCCCACTACTAATAGTTGAATTGATATCATTCTATTATGTGAGTGGGTGCTGAGTAACATAAAGTAGATTAGGATTTCCCCATTTTGCATGATTTTTGTGTTTTTTTGTTTGTGTGTGTTTTTAGATGATCTCTTCAACAAAATATGATAACCATGATACCAAGCATAGTGCATGCTAGCCATACATATAAGGATCCACATGTGCCATCATGGATATCAAAGAATAGTGAACCACATAAATTAAGTCAAATAAAGTTATGGAAACATCCCATCAATAAGATCATCATTATATATCAAATATCCACTAGAAGTAAATTCTAGATCTAAGGTTAAATTGATGTAAATATTAAATAAATAATTATACTATCAACATCATCTACTCATACCCCCATATAGACACTAAAGAGCATGACATAACTCCACACATGTACCAATGATTAATTATCTTAATTGCTAGATTAGATAAAGATTTGCCACATCCACCATTGCATTCATGATGAGTGGATAACTAAGCATAACATTCATGCATAATATAAGAATCATAAAATCTATAAAGTTTAAGTTCAAATACTCAAGTCAACATTTCATCCTTATGCATATTTTTCATGATTTACAATTGTAAAGAGCCCAACTAGTTTATTGCACAAATAATAAATAGCATTTTAATTTCATAATGATAATAAACATGGATACTTTGTAACTTTTTAGTGTCTTGATATAAAATCAAAAATAGGTAATGGATGTCAACATGGATCTCAATAAAACCAAATTCAATGACCAAGAACCATTTGACTACCTCTGATAAGTAGAATATAAGTTATTCCATCTAGACCTTATTGATGTTGCACAACTACTCACCCTCATAACTCCCATCAATTATATAATGTATATGTTGAGTGCTTACTACAAATTCCTACCTTTGGTGACCTAGGGAATATCATATAAATTTTTTTCTATCAATATAATGATGAAAACATCTATCTTGGCCTGAATGTCATGATCATAATCAACATAGAAGCCATGGATGCAAGGAGACTCCTTGTCTCCATACAAGACAAGAACACCCCCCATTTTGAAATAAGTCTAAGATTCATATGGTCAGAGAAATAAAAGGACTCCAATTGATGACATCCTAGATGAGCCAATGCATATCTTCATCGAGTGCATCACTAGGAGATTCTGGTAGACAACCAAATATGCAAAGCAAATACCAAAAGGGGTCATGGACATTTCTCATTGGATGATTTATTTAAGTGAGAAATTTAAATATCTAGATTACTTCATCTAAGAGCTACTCTTTGAAATTAACAAGTGTTATACCTATCCAAAACAAACATTTCAATACTAGTTCATCATCTTCCTGCTCTGATCCACATAATGGAAGTCCTTGGAGGGAGAAGTGCACCCTAACATAGACTATTATCTAGAACAATAATTCAATAATCTCATCTATACATAAGAGTGTGAATCCCTAGCACATGAGGGAAAGTTCAAATCATGGTGGGATGAGTGTTTGGTTTTTATCACAACACATCCATGGGTACCACTAGATATCATGTAGTATCTAAGTTAAAACATAGCTATCACCTTACTCCTAAAAGGTGTGTTCATCAATATTCATGAGTTATCATGGTCTCCCTTCACATTACTCCCATTATTTGTCATAATGGACATGGTGTAGGCTAACTTTTCTAGATAAAAATACTTCATAGCCTAGCATGACTCCACTATAGATCATCCCTATTGGTGTAGCCATCCATGTAGTATAGCAACTAGAGGAATGTACTAATTCATAATAGTAGAATGGAAAGCACAATATTCTTGTAGAACATCATTCAATGTCACCTCCCTTGAAGAAAAAGACATGTAGTATAAAAACCTAGATGGATGATCTGAAGGTTCTTCAAATCATGAGCTCATGTGACCTTCTACAGATGGGCACAAATGAGCAAGAATTTTACCAAGTCATGATGGTAGACATGGTTAGGTATTTTTAAGATAAGGAGGAGGAGAAATAATTCTTATTCTAGAAGATTGTGTGTATGGTCCAAATGCAAAATTAGGTTCCCCCAAATTATGGGTGGAACTTCCATCTTGCCTACCATCCATAGTCATTAACACCATTTAGGAAGAAGCAGAGTAGCTGTAACATTAAATGGACTTTTTCCATCCATAACCAGTTCCTAATTTCATAGATGAGGACATATTTTTACCCATTCCAAATATCCCACCCAAATTACTTATGTATAGACCTCAAACAAGGTGGGAAGCTAGGATCTCCCCTATACATGAAGAGTGCACTTTTGGATGACCAACCATTATGCAAGAAACACAACCTACCCTTGTCTTTACTTTAACACCACCAAAATGTAGATTGGTCATGATTGAGAAGAAAAAGACACATGTTTCTATCTCAAAAGTGTGACCAAGTGATTAAATTCCATCAACATAGGCCCATGAGGTTGAAAAGCTCACACCTAAGAAACCCACATAAGTAAAAAGAATAGACTCAAGGGAAGAAGTAATTCATCTAGTAGAATGATGAGTGTAGAAGGAGGAGAAGAAGTGATATAAATAATAAACAAAATATTAACAAGCCACCCAAAAAGTCAAAGAATTTAAAGCTAAACAAAAGGCCAAGGATTGTATATGATGATAGATATAAGGATGTGGATGTGGTTAAGAAGGCTCTAGAAATGGATGATGTAGCTCATAAATCATAAGAAGAGAAAATGATGAAGGAAAAAGAAGCTGAGCTTATTACAAAAGTGAAGGTAAAATAGGAAGAGAAATTAAAACAAGATGTATTATCCCAAGCACAATAGGCCATGAAAGATGTAAATCATGCATAACAATAAGTAGAGGAAGTTACAAGGAAAAAGAAAGAGGAATAAGATGAAGCCCTATTTCAATAATAGGTGTAGGCATAGGTGAAAAAATAAGAACAAGCACAAGAATAGGCCCAAGATACACAAGATCAATCCAAGGCTATGACCCTAGTAGAACATAAGAATAAAGAGGAAGAAGCATGGATAGAGAAATTGAAGGCCTAGGAGGAACAAAAAAAGATGTAAGCTATGCAGGAAGAGCTGAAGAAGAAAAAAAAGGAGGAAAAAAATGAAAGTAGGATGAAAATGCTACATAGCAACTCAAGTTGGTAGTAAAACCCATAATGTAGTAGCAATAGGCAAAAGAGCAACCTTAAATATAAGCATAGTAACCCACATAACAATAAGCACCAATTATAGCTCTAATAGGTTCTCAACTACCAAAATTACCATTGGAAGGTGTTTAGCTCTAGGATGTGCCCATAATTGGTGTTTAACATACCACTTTTTCACTCCCACTTGCCACAATGCCACAACTTGACACTATAACATCTATAAGCACATTGGTTATACTCCTAATCAAACAAGTGGCTTCCTTGAATGTCTCTAAGCTTCCAATAAAGAAATAATTTAAGCACACAATATCTTTTTAATAATCCATTATGCATAAGGCCACCTCTTTGGAGCTACAAATGAGTCAATTTAAGGAAGAAAACATGGAGTTGAAGGCTCACCTTCATGAAACTATAAGGATGAATCAAGAGACCTACCCAAAATTGGTCACTCAACTAATTGGGGACTAAGTTATGTCTGACCAATACAAGCGCAAGACATTCTAAGCTTTTATAGGATTGGTCCACATCCCATCAACTCTATACAATTGGTATATTAAGCTAGAACATGAAGACAAAGTTAGCCATGATAATCACCTTGATGGAGGAGTACTAGAGCATGATGGACATTATATTACTCTAAGAATAATAGGTCACATGAAGTCTGTTAGATTGGAATCAACACCTTGATGACTCTCTATCTAGTTCCAATGTATACTTCACCACATCTGGAACCACCAAGAAAAATATGGGTATCCACACCACCTTGGTAGATGAAAATGACATAGCTCTCTAGGACTTGCTAAATGTAAGAGACAATGTACATAAAAAACCTATTAACTAGAAGATTGATCGACATATAGACAACATGGAGCAGCTGAGTGGAGAGTTCTATATGAGGTTTAATAATACTAAGGTAACCATGAGCATCATTGATGACTTGGACTTGAATCATCTCATCAACTATCACATACTATTATGCATCTTACTACACATGGTCTAGGAAGTGATGATTGATTGGAATACATACAATACTATCTTATCTTTGTTATGTAGTGAGGTTACCTAGATCCTTAATATTATAGTCTATAAGCCATCATTCAAGCTCTATCAAGTCATCGCACAATGTAAGGCTGCATAGTCTAGGGCCAAGAATCCTATTGGGTAGTCATCATTTGCATCAATTCCACCTCCTTCAAGATAAGTACTATGTAAGGAACAAATTTGGAAATTTTTGTAAAGAATTTTGTATTAAGATAACTAGAAATATAAGTAGTGTCAGGATGGTTGAAAACTCATAAAGGGTATCCACCTAGTTATGCCAACCTATTGAAAACCTAAAAGGGTGGTAGGTTGGTATGATCATTAAAAACTCAAAAGGGTAGCTAAGTAGTACAAAAGAGGTGAAACAAAAAATAACACCTTGAGCAATTACTACGAATCTTACTAGTTTAACCACTTCTTTAGCTTCTACCTTTGTGCATATTTAGATGATCATGTGATGCTATCTTGGGATGAGACAAAATTTTAAGTTTAGGAAAGTGTTGGGAGAATAAATCAGATAGTAAAGTTACACATGATATTCTTTGTATATTTTTGCATTATGTATTCGGTTATTAGATATATATTTTGTCCTATCCTCCACAAATTTTAATAGGTTAAAAGATAAACAAACTCCTCTTTTGGTGCCAAAGTATGATAAGAATGTGAATAGTTAGAGACTATAAAAGACTATACATATGTATGTTTGTATGAAGAATGGGGTTTGACCTTTGTTGAGATCAATAAAAACTATTTGGTTATGTTTACCTATTGTAATTTTTATTTTGTTCCTTACATGTGATTTTATGGTTAATGTTTGGCTTATTTCTATCTAATTTAATATAAATGCTCTGTAAACATTAATGAAGTACTAGTTGTTCCTAATTCCTACCTAACACAAAATAATTCATCTCTATTATGCTTTTGTTTTCCTTGATGAATATGAATTCTCTAAACTATCCTTCACACTTGATTAAAACTTAGCTATCCTCATCCTTATCATGTTCTAATGCTTCTAAAACCTCTATTAACAAAGGGATGTGCTACAATAGGATATATCTAAGCTTATCTTATCATCAAGAGCAATAAGATAGGGTATTGCTATGTATATAAATACATCTAATATTTGTGAGCCATAACAAGTTAAGGTGAACAACTATCCTTCTATGTTTCAGTGATCATTGGTGATTGTTTGTTGTATAATTGTATGATAGATAATAGGGATAGTATTTTATTCATGACAAAGAAAATATCAAATAAAACTAAGCCTCAAATATGAACATGATGCTAAAGGTGTGATAAAACTAGATGGATTAGCCACTAAGATAATTGGTGTTGTCAAGGTTTTGAATCTGACTCTGCATACTTGTCCTAATTTTTCCATTGCTCAAGATGTATTTATTGTTGACTTGCCACCATAATTTTCCCTTTGCTTGTCAAGGGATTTCATGACAAAGATTGGTGGTTACGTGTCAATAGTTTGGTCTTACATGGATTTTAGGACAAGTTATGGCACCAAAGTTATTATAGGATCAGAACCTATTACAAGTATTCACATTGAAACATACAAACCAAATGTGAATATTGTTAATTGTATTATCATTGATGAGAAGGATCAATCTAGGACAAAGAATAAATTGTTCCTCTTGAAGATATTTTAGATCTATTTTTTGATGAATGGGTGGTATAAAATCATGAGTTTGATCCATATAGAGGGATTGAAGAGGTTGGTCTTGGGGTCTATTGCTTACATAAATAAGGCACAACCATACCTTATCTTTATAAACCTAATGAGGATATTTATGGTTTGTGGAAGTTGTTTTTTGATGGATCAAGAAGCAAGGTTAGTGTAGGTGCAAGGATGATTCTTGTTTCTCCATAAAATGAAAGGTAATACTCAACCATTAGGTTTCAGTTTAGATTTTCTTAAAATTCAGCTAAGTATTAAGCTCTTATTCATGGGATTCAATGGGTAAATAAGAAAGGAGTCAAACAAGTTCAAGCCATTGGAGTTAGTGAACTATTTGTACACCAAGTTAGAGGTAAGAGTGCATCCAAGAACACATTGTTGAAGTCCTAAAAGCATAGAGTGTGGGACCTTATTGATAATTTTGAGGCTTTTGACATCAAATCAGTCCTAAGGGAAGAAAACCAACATGTTGATAGGTTGACATCATTAAGAGCACAATTTGACATCCCCAATGATGTCAATAATCCCAAAAATCAACCACACATCATGGTAGTTATGAGACCTTCGTTACTAGACAATGATGTGAATTATTAAGTCTTTGAAAGTGATAAACAAATAGATTGTTTTCTCTAAAATGAATCTGGGTTCTCTTAAAAAACCAATCTAAGTTTCAACACCAATATGGAGACCAAATTGTTCAATTGAGGTCTAACAAGATTTCTAAAAGGTTGGTTAATCTTGAAGGTATATTAAATTAAAGTGATCAAATGAGGATAGATAAGATAATAATTTATAAAAAGGAAGAACATCATGATAAGGTGGCTATATTCAATGATAAACTCATAAATCTTGGAAAGGTATGTACTCCACAAGATAAGGATATATTCATTGAGTTATGTATATGATTTTTGATGTCTTTTCTTGGGAGTATAGTAACCTCAAAGGATTTGATCCCTCATTATACCACCACATATAGAACTTTATCCCAATGGTAAGCTTGTAAGGTAAAGGTCCATCAATCCTAAAGTGGATATGATCACGAGGAAAAAAATCACTAAGTTCGTAGAGTCAAGAAATATTTTTCCTATCAAACACTCTTCATGGGTTGCAATATTGTTCTTGCGGGAAATAAGAGTGGTGAAATTAGGTTATCTGTATATTGAAGAGAATTGAATAGGGTCTCATTGAAGTAAAACTATCCTCTACCCTTAATGGACAAAATCCTTCAAGTAGTGGTAGGTTCTCAACATTTCTCACTTTTGGATGGCTATTCAAGATACAACCAAGTGTTGGTTAAAGAAGAGTACCAATATAAGATAGCATTCACTATAAAATAGGGGACATATATCTCCAATAAAATACAATTTATGCTATCTAGTTTATGTTCCACATTCCAAAGGGAGATGGATATGGATTTCCAAGGCTTGATCAATGATATGGTACTAGTATACCTTGATGACATAACCATTTTCTCCAAAAATGATAGTGGCCAATTAAATCATCTGACGAAAATATTTGAAATATGTAGGAAATATGGGGTTTCTTCAATCTAAATAATTGTGTTTTTTTGTACATGAAGGTAATCTACTCGGTCATTTTTTTTTCTAAATACGGGATTGTTATACACTCTAATAGAGTGAGTGCCATACTAGCATTGACATTACCCAAACATAAGAAAGCCTTAAAAAAATTTATTGGGAAGATCAAATTTTTAGGAGATTAATACCTATATTTGAAACTCTTATAAGGCATATAACATCCATTTTGAAGAAACATCAAGAATTTGTTTGGACTAAGAAATGGAAGACTATTTTTAAAGCCATCAAACAAGTTATTGTTAAAACACCTACACTAATAAATCCTAATTTTTCTAAGGACTTTATCTTGTATGATTTTACCAACATTGAAACAATCTCTTCTATGTTAATTCAACATAATAATGAATGAATTGAATAACCTATAGAATTTTTTAGTGAAGGACTAGAAGGCTATGAAGAGAGGTACACCTATATTGAGAAACAAGTATTGAAAATTGTAATAAGTCTCAAGAAATTTAGGCATATTGTGTCCAAAAAAAAATACATGATATGGTAACTCATTCAAGCATAATATATTTTATATTGAATAAGTACTTGAATAAGAAAAGAGATGGATGGATAACTAAGGTGATGAAGTATGATGTTGAGATCAAGGCCACCAAGCTAGTGAGAATAAAAGGGATGTATAAACATCTAGCATCAAACCTAAAGGAATAATAAGATTTGGTTTTATCATTAAAATATGGTCCTAATGCATATACAACTTCATCTATTCTAATTTGGACATAATACATGGTGAGGTTCCTTCAAATAGGTGAGTGTCCCATGGGCCTAAATCAAGAAAGAAGGAGATACTTAAGATTGCAATAAATACCTTATATCCTTATGTATGGGGTTATTTTTAGGAAATAACTAAATGAAATGATACTAAGATGTGTGGAAATAGACCAAATTGATAATATTGTACAAAACTTTCATGATGGACCATCTGGAGGTCACTTTGCACCTAAAACTACAACTACAAAAATAATGATGGCTAGTTACTATTGGTCTAGCCTATTCAAGGATGCATATGTTTGGGTTATAATATGTAAAAAGTGTAAACTTTTTGAAGGAAAATAAAGACTCAAATCCATTCCTCTTCACCCCATTTAGGTAGAATAACCATTCATGCAATGGGGGACTTGATTTCACTGGGATGATCAATCCTCCATCTAGTGCAAGCCATAAATGGGCCCTTACAGGTACTGATTATTTCACAAGGTGGGTAGAGGTGGTGGCCCTCAAGATGGATAATGAAACTTATGTTATTGACTTTTATGGAAGCCTAGTGATCAGTTTTGGGGTGCCTACAATAATCATTTCTGATAATGCCATGGCTTTTAATGGTTTAAGGACAATGGAATAGGCTCTATAATATGGCATCTACTTGACTACCTCTTCTAATTACTAACCCCAAAGAAATGGGATAGTTGAGTCCACTAATAATAACTTGATTGAAATTATAAAGAGGACAATAGAAGATAATCAAAGGATTTGGCACACAAGGTTGAAGATAACCCTATGGGTTGAAAGGATCACTCAAAAGATTTACATTGGTAACTCATCTTAAATGCTTATCTATGGAAGACAAGATAAGATACACATTTAAATTGAGTTATCATCTTCTGATTAGGAATATTAGATTTATAAGATGAAGAATGATCTTATGGAGATAAGATGGGCATAACTAATGACCTTGGAGGAAGCAAGAGATCATGTTATACACACCATGGAGTATCACCAAACATAAGTGAAATGAAACTTTGACAAGAGAAATATCTCAAGAACATATAAAGAGGGAGATGTTGTCTTAAAGTGGTAAGATGATATATTTTATCTTGATAATCACACTAATTTTAATGCACTATGGAGTGGACCTTATGTTATCATTGCTTCCAAGGAACATAATGCCTTTCAACTTAAAAGACTCAATGAAAAGGAATTAAGTATCCAAATTAATGGGATACACTTGAAGCCATGATATTGAGGTTAGGTTTACAACCTTTTACATATTATATTAGGTATTTATGTTCCCTAAGTGCTTCATACACATGTGTGTACCTTGTTTGCTTTGTGTTGTTCCTTCATCCAAGTGTCTTGTGACACATGTGTGGTGTGGTGTTTTTTTTTGTGTGTGTATATTTATGTTAGCTTCAAGGTGGTTTTAAAGTATTGTTTTTAGTAATGAATACATATCCCAATGAATTTCTAAACCACTAGTCTAGATGCATAGTCAAGTATGCATTCTTAGGAGGTCACCAAAGATGTTAGCCAAATTTTATCTATCATAGACTAGGTTCATTAAAAACTTGACTTGTCATGTTATATGACCTTATTCATAGTAATTAAATTTCTTTTGGGGTATTTATATTGTCTTTTTAATGTCTTATTAGCAAATATTAAGGTTATTTTGACAAAATTAAGGTAATGTTTGTATTTGTCTTGTGGTAGTCTAGTTATATGGTGAACATGAAAATATGTAGTCAAATGATGTCAAAAGTCCAAGATTTTCTATAAAAGTCATACCATGATTTTAACACCTTATATATAAAATTTAAATTTGTTTTTTAAATCTAAGTTTCTTTTATGAAGATTAAGGTAAAGTGTAATACAAGGGAAAAGTGTGTATAGTCAATTTCCACGCATGACAAGGCCAAAAAAGATAAAATATCTATTCAAGAACAATTTTAAAATAATTTGAGGAATTTATTAACTCCTAATTATGTTATTAATGTCATTTTGAGTAATCATGTAGGTTCAATGTCCAAATTGAGAAAATCACTCCTTTACAAGCATTTATAGGCACTTATATGGACTGGGGAGATATATTTGTAGGTGAAAATGGTTAAAAGGTGTATCTTAACATTATATATTCCATACACATGCTTTAAAATATTTTAAAATGCCATATATTCTATAATTTTCTTCAAAAACCCCATCTCTCTATTGGCAAGCTCATAAAGGCAGTTTTCACATGCTTAGTACAAATAATATAGTGAGATTCATGGTCTGAGATTTTTTTACATAGGAGTGTGTCCTAATTAAATTAAAATACATATACATAGTCATAAAATTGGTTTCCCCTCCTTTATTAAAAATCATTAAGAATGCAAAGAGGTCACTATGTCTTGTTCATCCAAGTAGGGTCTAGTTTTGCTTTTTTTTCTTCACTTCAGAGCTTGATTGAGGAAAATGGATTTTGTGAGATGTTTTTAGAGATGAAATGAGTATTTATAATATTATTTTCATCAACAAATTCAACTATTTGAGTTGTCTTAAAACAAGGAAACTAGTTCCTCAAGCATATGTAAACATACAACCCCAGTTGTAAGCATTTTGGTTGGTTTTGAACATTATAATTCTCAAGAATTTTCAATTTAATAATTATCAACGTAAAAATCCTAAATAATAGATGATTAATGTGATATTTATTTGAAAATTGGTCCTTTATATATAATCCTCAAGTGGTGGCATGATTCTTTCTCTTTAGAGGCATGGTGTAGTACATGAAAAGTTTCAAATAGGTCCTATTGCTAAACCTAGTCCAAATAGAAATGAAATATCAATGATATAATGTGAGAGCACCATTGAATAATTGGATGTATAATATAATGAAAATATAATCCAAATTTACTCTTAAACAAATGTTGGAATGTGATTAGCCACCCATAGGTCTGCAGACTTGTAGGTGGACATTCATGGTTTTTAATTCTCATGTTGAAGATGCTCAAGAAATGAGGAGACATGGTATATACCCATAAACAATAATTTGATCTTGACATATCTCATTTCATTATCAAAATAGAATGAGTGAATGCATAGACTCCAACTTTCATACATAATCCTTGTACATTAGTTTACCCCATTCATAAGCCTCTACATATAATGGACAAGTTTGAGACTACACAATGTTAGCGATATCCACATGATATTAAGAATATGATAATAAAATGATAATTATTTGATACAATATAAAATTGACAAAGACTAAATAATTTGTTTTTAACAACCTATTCAAAAAAAGTAGACCCATAGGTTTTAGACTTGTAGGTCCTCATTTTGACCAAAAAGCCAATTGCCATGTGAAGAAGAATAGGTGAAGGAAACATGGATCAGTGTAAATATGAAATAATACATATATCAAGGAATACACCTAATATATTTGAGATTCAAAAGAAGGTTGAAATGATTGAGATCACAAGCCTAGGCACTCATACACATACCTATGTATGAAGATAAGAAGAAAAAGTTTGTATATGCTATGAGAGTCCAATGAACCTTGTAGAATGGTGAGAAGGAGACTTAAATGAGATAAAATACTTTAAAAGTATCAATAACCTATTTGAAGAGAGCCATGGTTCAAATCCTAATTATTAAAGGCCTCCTATCTAATAACCACCTACAACCATGTACTTAATAGATGCAAGAAATAAGGTGTATGCTTGATAGGATACAAGGTTTTGAGAGTGTAAAATAAAGGTTATAAAAAATAAAAATTATGATGAAGCTCTTTGAAGTTCCTAGTGTTTTTATAGAGGTTATAATCCCTAAGATGTAATCAAAACTATAATCACCACCTACAATATTACTTGAATAGTTTAAGCTATAATTGTCCTTAAAATTGAAGAGAGGATGTAGTGCACATAGTGGGGTTGGAGATAAGATAGGTAGACAAAGTAAAAAAGGTCATTTTAGGTATGAGAAACCTAAAATGAAAGTCAGAGAAGGGTGATCAAACAAGACTCACTTGAACCCTTCATACACTGTCAGTTTGCACCTACAAGTCTGCCTTGTCAATTGAAGGTACCTACTTGGTTTGAAGTAAGAAGTTTTTGGAAATAATAAAGTCATATTAGAATGATTATTTTATGTTGGTATGACTCTATAGTCCTTAGAGTCAATTTAAGTGGTGAAAATGTAGATAGGTTTTTTTAGGCCTATTGAGCCTAAAACCAAACATATAGGTTGGTATACATAGTCATAAAAAGAATGGTATTTTGAGAATAAAGTGAGATTATAAGGAAATTAAGAAGTTTAAAATGATTTTACAAAACCTAAAGATGCATATATAGGTAGAGGAAAACAAATAAAGTGGCTTTTAAGACTATACGACCTTCTCAAACTCTTCAAGTGGATGACTTAAATTCAAACCAAACTTTATCTTTCTTGGTGTGACCTTGAAATTTTTCATGGACTATAATAGATTTTAGGTATGGTGAAGAGGTCTCCACACTTAAATATCTTATCATTAGTTTTTATTTTGGGTCCTTGACATGTATGAACAAAGGTTAATGCTGTAGAACACTCTCTAATAACATAACAGAGACCCAAAGAATGAATTCTTATTCTTAGATATATATGAAAAATTTATATTGGAACCTGTTAACTTGGGGTTAGTTTAAGAAACTTGTGTAATTGAAAATTATGGCATTTGCTCAGGATTTAAAGCCCTAAGGTTTTTTAACAATCATTAAGAACTCAAACCACTTTAAACCCTCATAAAACCCTAATAAGGATCTAATGTGAAATATTGGCCTCCAGAGTGCTTGAAATGACTTGTGTTTATCCTAAAACCTATTTAAAATAATTCATTACCCCAAGGAGGTTTTCACCATGACACTTTTTTGTACCCACACCTGTACGGACATAATAAATGATGTATTATGAAATTTTAAGATCCAAATAGGGTATTGAAAATCATGGAAAGATGTAAACCATTAGGGAGGATTTATTTAGATTTATTATACCTTGTTACAATATAAAATATGTACATTTATCCCTATAAATGTTCCTATAGTTTTGGTTGTTGAACATAGTGTAAAAACAACTTGAGAAAGGCTAGTTTCATGGATTATTTCATGGTTCTCATATCTACACAAGGTTTTAGAAGCCCAAATTTGGCATGGAGTATGATAATAGGATTGGTAAAGTTTATAAAACATTTAATGGAGGTTTCACACGTGTTTGAGGTCAATAAAGCAAAATTTTAGCCTTTTAGGCCTAATTGAGGCCTAACTAGAAAGAGAAAAAAGGCAAATAAGTAAATTTACTCTTAGATTAAGACCATGAAATTTGGTAGAGATATGTAAGAGAATAATGGGTATTAAAATATATGATTATTTTTCAAATATTATTTATACACTATGCTACACAAGGAACTTTACCTATTTTGAGGGCTACAAGGAAACGAAGCCATTTGAGAGGTTTGGGTATAAAATGGTGTGATGAAAAATATTTGAATCACTAATATTAGTTAATACAAGTTTATAAGTAAATAAAGAGTGTTTCATGAAGCTTTTTTAAATTCATGATCTTGAAACATAGTTTTAAGCATTGTAAGCCCAAAAGGAGCTAGTGAACATTACATACTAATGCATATTGAAAGAGAGGTTACAAAAATTACAAGGGAGTTGCATATAAAATTATTAATCATTAAAATTTCCAGTCAGGCATATTTTAAGTGTCATTACAAGTGTGGAGGTATAGATCAAGAAAGATGAGTTAGATTCAAGATCTCAAATTTTCTTATGTAACTTCTTACACCAATTTGAGCAAGCATATCATTGAGAAAATGTAAATATGTTTATGAAAACCTTCAAGACTATTTACTTACTCAAGTTATTATTTTTAAACTTCCCTCATAATGGATGACACTTGTCCATGACTTTCTACACCCCTTCTCTCTCTTGTTCACACTTTCCTATATATGTAGCCTTGTATGGCTTTGCAAAGCATCCTCACATTGGTTATGGTGAATCCCTATAAAAATTAAGTCTTATACCTACATATTGGAATTAATTAAATTTGGATATTTTATCTTCATCTTAAAAACAATGATTTTGAATGTGTTATTTTGATGAATGCTTAGTGATAATGTATGTAGTTACTTACATTTGTCCTTCATGTTCATGCCTTTATGTAAGTTTGTTACCTATCGTAGGTCATATGAAGTGTCATACCAATTTTTGATTAGTTTTATAACTAATAGATAATTAGCATTTGATTCTATCACCTCTTTGTTCATAATCCTAATCTCTTACAAACTTCATAACCATAATGTTGAAGCACTAGTGTGATAGGGACTATTTTGGATTAGCATAATCAAATTGTAGATTAGTATTTCATAGTGCATTATTAACAAGATGAGGAACTCATATTTGGTGCATCACATTTTAATTATTTATTATTTTTAATCTTCATCTCTCCCTTTTCTATGTCAAGTAAATAATATAGTTGTTATTGTAGGTGTTGTACTTGGGAGCTAACCCAAACTCTAGAGGTTTGATCCCCTTACAAGGTCAACCAAAACCTTAGATCAATCCCATTACACAACTCAGGTTGAGAGGGATTGAATCACCCTCTCAAGTTTTCAAATTTTATCTACAATAGGTACCACTTGTATAATGGTGGTACAACATCACATATCACAAATATACCAAGATGACTCCTTACAAAGTTGTTTATGGTTAGAATCCATTATCTCTTCTCATTTATCTTTTAGATAGTTCTAGAGATAAAACTATAATTCCCTTACTGACCAAGGCCATATTCTTTTCTTTCTCAATGATAATCTCTACATGTCATAAAATCACATGAAGCAAAAAATGGACCAACACTATTTAAAATGGACCTTCCAATCTAGGATAATGTTTTCCTCTAATTGTAGCCTTATAACTAGTCCTTTCTTGATTTAAAGGGTTGAGATAAACTTTATCCCAAGTTATATGGGTGAAAGAGAAGATTAAGGGTCAAGAATATATCTATATAGATATGATTCAATCTAAATATTGTATAAGTTGATGCAAGCAATAAATAATAATAAAACATGATGTTACAAATAAACTAAATGAATGAATTGATTATCAATTAGCTTACAATCTATAAAAATAAAGTTTGTGTGTGTGTGTGTGTGTGTGTGTGTGTGTGTGTGTGTGTGTGTGTGTGTGTGTGTGTGTGTGTGTGTGTGTGTGTGTGTGTGTGTGTGTGTGTGTGTGTGTGTGTGTGTGTGTGTGTACGTGCTTTTACATATATATAAAGTAAGAATAATATACCAAATTTTATTTTGACTATGTAATAGCATGTGTAACAACCTCCATGCGAATAGGCACACGAGAGATGAAGTGGTCAAACTATGAGTGCCACTTATTATATTCTAGCCTAGGAGGTGTGTATACTAGACTAAGTCAACAAAGCTAAATAAATCTAAATAGACTATGTAAAAATTATATGAAAGGTTCACAGATACAAATATTGTACCAATGCCCTACCTTAATTTATACTTAGGGAAGTCTAATGAAAAATACATGAGGGTTAGAATCCTATGAAAATGGGTCTCAACAACTAGGCTGGATAAGGTACTCATGTAAAAAAAATTCCCTTATAATTAAATAAAATGATAAAACTCATGAGAAAAACCTCCCCATAAAAGAGAGAAGAGATAAGGTCTAAGAGATCTTGATCGATGAAAAATTATTGCACATGAATAATTTCTAGAAGCATCTATCAAATAAAAATTATAACATTGTATTACAAAATAACCTCCAATGAAGTCAAGATCAAAGAAACCTCAAAATATGATTAGTATGAACAAGAACTATGAATCTAATGAGACCAAGAGAAAAGGTTAGAACCAAAATAGTTAAAAATCTACATGAGTGAAAAAAAACTACTAGAACCACGAAAAAAATGGAGCATTCCAAATATGCAGATGACACAATGCCAAAAATATCATAAAAGTCATTCAATTGATGAAGGTTTATTTTTTAAACAAATATCTAATTGTTTATATAATTAAATAAGGCAACTTCATAAATAGGAAGCCAAGAGAGAAACTTTCATAAAAATGAATCCAAAGAGTTTCTATATGGTACATGTTTCATCTCATCAATATACATGGGTAACCATCCATTGTATCTACCTAATATATAAGAATAAATAATAGGTATATATCTCATTCAAATATGAATACAAAGAATAATTAGCCATAATATAACACCAGA